>SNQJ01S0231010.1:16194-27931 GCA_010110895.2 Picea sitchensis | reverse complement strand
TAAATTGAGAATTGAAACACTACATAGAAATTGTAGCTCGAGATTAAAGAGTAGATATGAAGTTTGTTAGTAGTTTGCACTAAAATTAAAACTTTAAGATGATCACAATTAAAAGTTTAATGAAGATTATCGCCAATTGAGTATAATTGACAATGGTACCTTGTTTGATAAAGATAAACAAAATGAAACTGTATAAAAATATAAGAAAAAAAAAACTTTGATTATAGAAAGACGTAATAAGAAAATATATAATTGGATAAATTTGTAAGAAGTAAGTATTCTTTAATATAATATAAGTATTAAATATATTATTATTTTCATTAATAAAATTATATATATATATTCCTTAATCTAAGTTGCGAAGAATAAGAATGAAATGTGTGATTAACTTCTATGACATCACAAATCATTTATCTTTTTATGAATCTATAACCATCACAATATTTGTAATCACTATCTTACATATATTGATTTATCTTATGACAAACACCATAAATATACATTGAGACATGGTTATGTCGTAAAATAAAATTTCAAGGCAGTCTAGCCGTTGGTAATTCACATAGAGAGAAGAAGAAATCTAGTCGCTGGTAATTCATGTGCACTGAAGGAGATTTCGTTCACTAGTCATTTGCACACAAAGAAGAGATGCCAAGGAAACTATTTGGGCATTCTATCATTGATGGAGAAAGAGTCGAGACCATTTGCAATTTTTTGAGCCGTGTGAAGGATGTCGCGTTGATAAATTTATTTTTAATTTTGATTTGGAGGGATTATGTGTGCATAATGGAGAAAGTTTCGAGTGCTAAGTTTGAAGTGAGAGGATTTAATGGAAAAATAACTTCAAGTTGTGGAAGTTGAACATGCGAGGATTTGTTGGTGCAACAAGTTTGCACAAAGCATTGATAGGAAAGACAAAGAGGCAAATTGATTGATAGATGTGATAGGGAGAATCGAGCACTCAATACCATCTATTTGTGTCTAGCAGATGAAGTTATATTTTATGTGTGGAGAGGAGACAACAACAGGATTATGGAGAAAAATGGAAATCATTTACATGAAAAAATCCTCGAAGAACCAAATCTAATTGAGGAGGCAACTGTATAGTCTACGGATGAAAGAAAGTACCAAAAATTTATAATAATTTTAAATGTGTTTAATATTCTATTATGTGACCAATTAACTACTATTGATGTAAAATTCAATGATAAAGATAATGCAATGACATTGTGTTTTTTGTCTCAATCTTGGGATCATCTAGTCAGTTCTATTAGCTTTAGCAGAATGAACTTCATTGAGTTTGACTCTATTGTGGGATCTTTTTTGTCTAGGGAGGTGAGGATGGGGTCGTATGAAACCTCCACTAGAGAGCGTGGTGGTTAGAGGTTTATCAAGGAAAGGAGATGGGGGGTTGTCAGATTTGGGGTCGAGGAAGCTAAAAGATGTTGTTATACGGTCAAATTGGAACGTCTCGAGTTGGAGAGGATCGAGAGGAATGGATGGAGAAGTTTGGTTGAGACCAGGTTCATCTGTCACCGTGGTTGATGAAGTTTTATGCGGTTTGTGGTATCTCTGTGCAAAGAAACAGTGGTTGTTGTTTTATAGTTCCTTTTACATCACATGTGTTCCTGAAATTTGGTTTTCTTCTTGCCTTAATATATGAGACTGATGTTGTTTTATGGGAAATGATGTTTCTTGTAAAATTGTTGGGATTGGGGCATCGATATTAAGATGTTTGATGGTACTGTAAGAATGTTTATGGATGTTGGACATGTACTAGAACTTAAAATAATTTTTATTTGCTTGGGGTTTGATTCTGGGGTTACGGGTTTATATAGTTCAAGGTGGGCAGGGTGTCCAGGGAATGTCTTGGTGGTTATGAGGAGACTACCAGTTGGCAAACCTTTAAAACTGAGAGCAATCAAGTAAACAAAAGAAATGGTGGTATCTAAGAAATAAAGTGCATTTACTTGTTTATGGAATCAATGACTCCGCCATATGAGCAAGAAAGGGTTGGGAATGAGTGCTGGTAAAATCATAAGCTATTTTGAGAGTACAAGCATTAATTCACACCAGCAAGTTTAATATCTTTGTTGGTTATAGTGGAGATAAGGGATTTAGATTGTGATATCCTATTTCCCACAAAATCATCATAGACATGTACATGGAACAATTAGATGTTGTTCCAGATCGCAAAGGGGTATTTGTTTGCAAACTCAAGGAATCATTGTATGGCCTAAAAGGTGCCAAGAAAATGGTACAAGATGGTTGATTCCTTGATTGTGAGCCAAATTTTTTATTAGAAGTGAGGATGATCATTGCATTTACTTCAAAGTTTCAATAGAATTCATTATCTTGGTGTTATATGTTGATATTAATGCTGATACAATCCCAATCATGTAGTTTGAGATAGTAGGTTAAGGATGCACTTAATTCGAGGATGTTTCAAATGGAGGATATAGGAGAAACAAAACAAATGTTTCCCACAGAAGTACACAAAAACGAGAAAAATGGTAAGTTGTGGTTATCACAACAGAACTGTCTATAATTGAAGATATTGATGAGGTTTATTATGAACATTGTAAACCTAGTAAATATTCGTTTATCTTTCCATTGCAAAGTCTTTATTCAAGTTTATGTCATAGTAATAAGGAAGAAAGGATTATATGTATTGTGTACCATATGCTAATAGAATATGAAGGTTGATGTTTGCGATGGAATATTCAAATATTTCACATGGCCCAGTTTTATTAGTGAACACATAGAAAAAACAGGTAAAAATTATGGAAATGGGTGCTTCAATATATTAGAACCACAAAAGCACAAGTATCACCTATAGTGGTTATGGTGATTTAACCTTTGGTTATGTGGTCGAGAGGAGGTGGAGAGGTGGGAGTAGCCAGTGGAGAAAACTATGTATCTGATTCATGTAATAATATTGTTAAACTGCAGTGTGGTGTTTAGATTCTCTTGTAATGCAGAAAAGGTGATAGAGGATTGATTTGTTAGAAGTATCAAGAAATTGTTGTAGGGTGGAGATTGTGGGGTGGTGAAAACAAACATCTTAGGTTACAATAAAAGTGGAGGTTTTCTAATCATTTAACTATATTTCTGGAAATGCTTAAGATCTTTCCTATTTAAATACATAGTCTCATGAGGTGATCCATGAGACTATGTATTCTCCCACTTGGGAAGCAAAAAGGATATCATTTCCCGATTTCATTCTTGTATCTTTGTGTGATTGTTTATCTTAGTTATTTTCTCATTATTCATTGTATGGTTTGCGGAGTCGATCCCAAAAAATATTTTAGGATACAATAAATCCAACTAAACATGACCCTCTCTACACTCTTCTCTATGATTTTAGGTTGTTTGGTTGTGAAACTGACAATGGAGAAGCATAAAATCAAATGAAAAAAGAAGTTGAAGCGATTATGTCTATGCCTATATGAAAGCAATGCTTCAAACACGATTTCAAGCCATTTCCATTGTCATAAAATTAAAAATATTGTTTTGAATGGGAACATGAAACAAGACAAGAAAAATTTAGGGTTGCAATAAAATCCATGAACTAAAGTGGACCTATTGCAGGGGAATTAAAATTTCTAGCTCACACACCACAAATCACTTTTTCAATAAAATCCAATGATATTTCTCCAAACTAGTCCTCTTCACCTAAAACATACCCATACTTCGTTTTTAGGTGAAGAGGAGATTTAATTCTCCTCATCGAGGTACCCATATAACTCTTGATTTCCCCTACGTTCTATTGTAGTTGTGGGTGCAAAGATTCTGCATGGTCAAGTTTGAGACGTGATTTGGAGTTGCAATGGATGAGAGAGACACCAGAGTGTGGTTGGTGACACCAGTAGTAGCCTTTAACACTTTCTCGTGTAAGTATTTTTATAAAGTGTTGTGCAGTAGCACCAAGGGAGACTTCAGATCACAGCTCTTTGTGTAAAGTACAAGGCTAGTCAGATCACTTTCCTACTCATACAAGAAACTGGAATCCAGTCACACATGACTTTGTTACATAGAATTCCCTAGGGACAGTTTCATGGGGTTTCCTAGAAACCAATGTTTTTCTTTGTTGGAAGCCTTTGTAACCCTTGTTGGTAGCCCTCTGGTGATGCTGCATGGACAAAACCCTATACCGACCATCACTCCCACTAAGCATTAGATTTATAGGGGTCCTTAGGTCTCTGAAACCAGCCCTAGTTCAACTTGTTGGTTGGTATTTATAGTGCCACCAAAGAACAACTTTTCGAAGATACTCTCTAGTACACAGGTAAATGGTGATGCGACTAAGAGGTGTAGTTGATCCTTGCTGAAACCACACGATATGTGAGTTTGAGCACTATTGTTGGACCTTGCACGTTTATCAGAGAGCTATACCACATGGAAAACACTTTCCCATAGGCACTCTGCAAACCCTAACCTGGGGGGGAAATAACAAACAAGGAACATAAAGGACATTTTCACTATGAAACCTTGTCTCTTTGAAATTACTACACATTTTTCCTATTAAGAATTTGGAGCCTTTCCTTATTTGCAGTATTATTGAGATCAAAGTATAACTCCGCCAAAAAGAAATCCTGGAGTCCTTCGGGTGCCTGTGATACCTATATCATTAGATTCCCCTTTTTCATCGATCGTTGTAGCCATATCATTTTAACCGCACACCTCGTGGACCCATACCATTCTCGGTTGCTATTCCCACTTTTCCCCATGGACCCATACCCTTCTCCTTAAAAAAGAATTCTTTAGTTGGACTCCAGCTGATTGACCAATCCGCTTTCCAAGCTTTTTCGAAGAAACATGGTAAAATACTCACAGCCTACGACTTCTGAGACCTTTTGGAATGTGATGCATCGAAGAAAGATGGAATCAAAGCAATCCTCATTCAAGATATGCGACCTTTGGACTTCACTAACAAAATGTTGTGAGATGATGACATTTTAGATTGTCGATTTATGAAAATGAAATGTTGGCTATTTGCGTCGCGGTGTGAATCTTTGGTACCCTTATCTATTGGAGAAATGCTTCCAAATTAAAACATATCATCAAACCCTCAAGCACTTCCTGGAACAAATAATTTCATTCACAGAGCAACAAAAAAGGGTGACGAACTATTTGGTTATGAGATCTTTTACAAGAAAGGAAAGGAAAATGTGGTGGTTGATACTCTTTTAAGGAAATATGAAGAAGAAGGTCCTTCTTTTCCCTCTCATTCATTATTGTCACCGACCCAGCTTCAAGGTGGTGCGACAAAATAGTTGCAATACCAAAATTTCTAGCCTAATCCGAGAAAATTCAGCGGGGATCCCCAAGTTACTAGGTTTACTCTTAGCACAATGAGGTTTCACTATAAGGTCACTTGTATTTAAGCAAACAATTGGACCTTAAATCCAAGGTTCTCTTTGAGTTCATGCTTCACCTATGGCGGGCCATTTAGTTTTACAAAACATGAGCAGGGTCAAATGAGTCTCTCTTGTGGGATGGTATGAAATGGGACATTGACTTTGTGTGGTCGAATGTGATACATTTCAACGCAATAAGGGAGAGACTATCAAACCTCTTGGTACACTCTAACCACTTTGAATTCCACTTATTATTTGGACACATATTTCTATGTATTTCATTGTTGACACACCCAAATCATGAAATAAGTCCATGTACATAGCATCCACAATGAAGCTAATTTTATGGATAATATCTTAAAATTCC
This sequence comes from Picea sitchensis, assembly GCA_010110895.2. Classification (NCBI taxonomy): domain Eukaryota; kingdom Viridiplantae; phylum Streptophyta; class Pinopsida; order Pinales; family Pinaceae; genus Picea; species Picea sitchensis. The sequence continues at coordinate 22,204 of SNQJ01S0231010.1, read as the reverse complement.
ATGGAATGCCTCATTTTATTGTATCTGATCAAGATCCAACTTTTTACCGGCAATTTCTAGCCTGCAAAATTATTCATGCTCCATGTGGAACTTAATTTGCATCTCAACTTTAACATATCATCCCTAGGTGATGGTTAAACTGAGGTTGTCAACAAGTGGTTGGAAGCATATTTGAGGTGTTTGGCATCCGACCTTACAACATTAGTGGGTTCAATGGTTACCCCTAATTGAATGGTTGTACAACACTTCTTACCACACATCTACCCTTATGACTTTTTTTGAAGAAGTATATGGAAAATAATCATCTTCATTTCTCTCATACATGTCTGTTGTCTCGAAGGTCCAGGTGGTTTTCCAAACACTTACAGTCCAAGAGTATATCCTTTTTACCCTTAAAGATAACTTGGTCCTAGCACAAGATCGTATGAAGAAACAAGCAGATCTAGGTCGCTTTGAATGTCAATTTTTTTTGAAGGATACTAGGTGTTTCTTCAATTGCAATCTTATAAGAATAATTCACTAAAAGTTGAACACTATCATAAGCTTGCAACAAAATTTTGTGGTCCTTATAATATTATCAAATGCGTGGGGAAAATGGCCTATCGATTAGCTTTTTCTAGTCACTCCAAGCTACATCTGTTTTTCATGTGTCATGCTTGAAGAAAATGATTGACATAAATTCACACCTAGACCAACCTACCAAAGTTGGATGAGGGCGGGTTCCATTTGGTTCTGACCACAAGCAGTATTAGTGTAAGAACATAGTCCCATGATGCACCATCCGAGAGCTTTTGTGCTGGGATCTCCACCAGTGCCACTGGGCACTGGGTACCGTGCAACAATTTCCTTATCTTAAGCCTTGAGGAGAAGACTACTTTTTCAGAGGAAGGGGCATGTTAGGGACCTAACCCCTCCCTTAGGTAGAATAATATATTTTCCCGTGTAATAAAATTGTGACATTAGTTGTGTCCGGTGGATTTTGGAATTGGCAGACTTATGAGAACGGTAGATTTTGGATAAGCTTTAGTTGTAGCCATGCATGCACGTGGTGTAGCTCCTAATCATATAAAACATCCGTATCCGTCCTCGACTTCAGTCTGCTACCCGGTTTGATACGATATTTTCAATAGTTTTCAAAACTTAATCTGAATTTACATTTCATTTCAACATCACAAATTACATTTTATTTCCACATGCCAGATCCCACATCTGCTCTCTCAATTGATGAACATAATCTCATCGCAATTTGGTATATAATTTTTTGGGTAGCCGATCTCCAATCAACTTGTTACAACGAAAACAAAATCCGAAAAGAATAGATGATACAATGTTCGTAAATCTCAATTGGCCTTCCTGCAGTTTTTGCGAATTTGTCCGCTGGTACCAGTGAGAGGAGAAATATTCCCCATCTTCACCATGGCTGCTGCAAAGTCCGCAAAGAAAATGTTCTGATTAGTGCTGTAGGTAGTAACCTGAGAATCTGTAAAACCTCCATTAAATAGTTGCTGATCAGAGTGGAGAAGTCCCTTTTTGCTTCTCAAATCACTGTAATACTTATTGTCGAATGTGGTGGAGGTAGCCGCATCTAAGGGTGAGAGGTTGTTGTCGCCACCAGCGCTTGGGCAACTTGATTTCACAGAAGTGGCGAACGAAGTGTCAATGTTGGATTCGTTGTAGATTCGAGCTCTGAATGTGGTACACCGCGCCTGACCAATTGTATGACCGCCTGTAACATAAATAATATTACCGCAAGCGAATTATTGTTATATTTGAAAACATTGCAATATGATATCTCAGAATCAATCATTTGATGGCATGGGATTGGAGAATGTGACATGGGTAATAGCATACCGGAGAGTGCAACGAGGTCCTTGGTAGAAAGACCGTGAGCTGTAAAAGATGAGATGAGGGCGCTGAGATTGGAAGCGGGAGAGGGAATGTTGTTGTTTGCAGCGCTTAAACTCGCAGTCGTCGAGTCTCGCCTTCCTAGAAGTACCGTCCATGTTGGGCCTCCAAGCTACCAAATTGCAATCACACATAGTGAACAATGTTAATCGATTGCAATTTCTCCAAGATCAGATAAGATATTGTATTTACGAATACTTGAATAAATGGAGAAGACAAGGGAGGAATTATGCCGGACGACTGAATCGCGAGCAACAATTGCGAGAATGTCAGCACATGACACGACACCACTGCAGGCTGCCTCAACCTGAGTTTTGATGGTGTCTATTACGTCGAATCCTCTCACAGAATTGGCATTTGGGAGTGCAGTCTTTTCTCCTGTAAACGTGGAGTTGTCATACAACAATATGGAGCCATCGCAGCCCTGCAGGTACCAAACCGAAACCAAATTCAACATCATTTGTTAAGCAAAAGGGTGGATATTACTTGATTAAAGTGCCAAATGTGGCTATATTCTACTCAATTTATGATCAGCTGAATCAAATCCCGGTTTTGATTTCTTACATTAACGAAGCAGTCGTGGAAGTGAAGGCGGAGCAAGGACGCCCCCATCCGTTTCTCATTGTTGACGGCTTTGTTCACTGCGGCTTTTGCTATCGAAAGCGCCGTCGGACACAATTTGTTGTAAAATGTTGAGGTCAGCTGCCCATGCGCAGCGTTATTAGTAGAGCTTATACACAGCACGCACAGAACAATACATGCCAAAGTCTTCATGATTAGAAAAAATAGCTGGTACACAGGAAAGGAGAGGGGATTAGATGAATTGAATTGAATGTGGGAAGATGGTGTGTGGAGATTTGGGGATGACTGCAGGTTTCTTATAGTGGCAGATGCAGAAGTGTATCGATTTGAAGAGGCTCATTGTCCGCGTGAAAGACAGCTATCAAAATGCATAAAATAATGTTGGAATCGGCGGTGGCGGATGGTCCAAAAGAGTCGAAGAACAGGTGTGGAACGGTTCGAAATTGTCAAACTGTTCAAACTATCGAAAGCGCCGTCGGACACAATTTGTTGTAAAATGTTGAGGTCAGCTGCCCATGCGCAGCGTTATTAGTAGAGCTTATACACAGCACGCACAGAACAATACATGCCAAAGTCTTCATGATTAGAAAAAATAGCTGGTACACAGGAAAGGAAAAGGGAAGAGAAGGGAATGGAAATGAATTGAATTGAATGTGGGAAGATGGTGTGTGGAGATTTGGGGATGACTGCAGGTTTCTTATAGTGGCAGATGCAGAAGTGTATCGATTTGAAGAGGCTCATTGTCCGCGTGAAAGACAGCTATCAAAATGCATAAAATAATGTTGGAATCGGCGGTGGCGGATGGTCCAAAAGAGTCGAAGAGCAGGTGTGGAACGGTTCGAAATTGTCAAACTGTTCAAACGTGTGTGACCCACACGCAATTACCGACCAGAATCTATTTTGGCTTTCCTTTTAATACACGTAAATAATGATCGAAAGAAAGTTTGTATCGACCACTCGGTTTTGGAACCTTCCTATCCCCCGCTTGTGTAATAATCTAAGATCCGATTTCCCTTTTCTCTCTTTGTTTAACATCTTTTTGTTTGGTGGGAACTTGGGAAGTTGAACCGTAGTTTTTGCTAAGTCCAAGATCGATATAAGTTGTGTGTTAGTATTTTGAATGAACATCTAGCTTAGCTTATGTGGTAGAGCGACACCCCAATTAGGGCCATTGATTCATAATTGTCTAATGTCTTTGGTTTTCAAGATGGTGTTAGCAAAGGAGGGTTCTAAGTTAGGGAAAGTTAAGGTTAACAAGCGTAGTGTTAAAGGGGATAAAATTAAGTGTTATGGATTAAAGATTAATAAGGATTTGAAGTTAAGGGATAATAATTAAAAGTTTGAATGAAGCAATGGTAAGAGTTAAAATGTAATGATAGATGATTGAAAATTAAACATTGGACAAAATGTAATGATGAATGATTGAAAATTAAAGATGGAGAAAATTTGAGGAGAAATATGTTAGTGGAGGAACTTAGGAATAATGAAGATTAGTTGTAGTAATTAGTTGAGGTTGCCTCTAACCGTTTCAAACCGTATGGCATCATATATATATTTTGTAATTCTCATTAATCAATTGAACGAAGCTTGGCTTTGCTTCCCAACCTCCAAGTGTTGCGAGTCAGTTTTACATTCTTGTTATTTATTAAGTTCGTATTAGAGCATGGAGCGTGACTGGGCACCTGCCTGAGAGGGAACCTACGTGACTAAGCGAGAGTATTTTTTAGAGCATTTCACATCTAAGGATTGGATGTTGACAACTCATCTGGTTGGTTGTCGCGCACCCTCATCGTGGTTGTCGATCTGGGTGTGTTTGCAACCATCTCATCGTGTGGAAAGATCATTGCATGGTGTTGTTGGGAGGTGAGAAGAGATCGCTCATGGTATCGTTGTTGTTGATGCGAGAGCCAAATCGTCGCTGCAAATATTCACTGTTGGATTCCAAGCATTTCTACTGATCTCATCATCATCATTGTTGGTGTTGACATAGGATCTTAGCAGAATTCAAGGAATTTTGCATTCCGATCTGCCTTGGTGTTCTGAGCAAAATTCAAGGAATTCACCATTCCAATCTACCTTGGTGTATGAATTTGAACCATCAGTTATCAGTGCTTATATTTTGGTGTATGAAATTTTCCATTATCGCCCACGTACTTGGTTTTTTGTCTGGACTCTGATATATATTTTGAAGTTGTTGAGTAGCGGGATTTAATTAACAACGCAAATTTCTTCAAACATCTCCTGGTATCGTATCTTGCTGTGAGTTTGTTGCATGAAGGAGTTTGCAAGGATGGAAAATCCGCTCGCAGAAACCTACCTCAACAAAGGCAACAATTCAAATGGATCGAATTTCATCAATTGGAAATTCAAAATGCAAACCTTGATGGACAGTTATGGCATATGGACAATCGCGAAAGGAGATGAAGCGCAACCCGATGCAGCTGCAGGTGCGACAACGACAACATTACTAGATTGGGATAAGTGGGAGAACAAAGCCAAGGTATTGTTGAGAATGTCTGTTAAAGATAACATAATTTTGCATCTTAGAGATGACAAGACTTCTAGTTAAACTTAGAAAGTACTTAAAGATATGTATCAGATTAATAATACAAATCACATTATTTTCCTAAAGAGTAAATTGCTAAGTGTTAAAATGGATATAAATGAGTCTGTTAGTACTTTTCTTGGGAGAATTAAAGACATGAAGGATAAATTGGGAGATATAGGAGAAAAAGTGTCAAACACTCATCTTGCCACAATTTCCCTAAATGGAATTCTAGAGGACTATCAAATGTTTATAATAGGCCTTGCATCGAGGGAGAAAGCTCCTACTGTTGAGGAACTGACATGTATATTGTTGCACGAGGAAGAGAGGCGCGTGAATTTGAAGCCTCAGAATTCAGACTTAGCACTATGGAGAAAGAAGAGATTCCCTAAAAGGAAACCAGGAGAAGGAGGCAGAGGAGGAAGTTCATTTCCAAAGCCAAATCAAGGTATGCCATCAAATAGAAATGAACCTAAGTGTTTCTATTGTGGTAGGACCGGGCATCTTGCCAGAGAATGTTATAAGAAGAAAAATGATGATGAGGCTAGGCATAAAAATAGAAAACATTCAAGACATTTTGTAGAACAAAACCCGAATATTGATTCAAAAGATCTCAAATTGTTTGTGTCTAATGCTGCATTGTCTGTTGAAACTGATAATGTTGACGCATGGTTTGTTGATTCTGGAGCTTCAATTCACATGACATGTAACAATAATTGGTATATAAACTTTAAAGAAACACATAATGGTGCCCATATTTATCTTGGAGATGATCGTTCTCATCAGATCAAGGGATATGGAGATATTCCAGTAACACTTCCGAATGGTACTGTCAGACACATTCACAATGTTGTGGATGTCCCTGGGATAAAGAAACATTTGATTTATGTGTCCACAATTATAGATCATAATTTGAAGGTTTAATTTTTCAAGACACATTTTATAGTGAAGGACTTGCAGGATCATTACAGAATTGTT
>SNQJ01S0231010.1:0-14233 GCA_010110895.2 Picea sitchensis | reverse complement strand
TGTTTTCGTCATGATTTCCTGATTCCTGCTCATGGAAAAGTACATCTCTACTCGAAAATACTTTGTGAGTAGAAGGATCAAACAGTTTGTATGCTTTGAATTCAGAACAATACCCTATGAAAACACATTTAATGGCTTTAGCATCCAATTTCTTCCTATTCTCCTTTGGAATATGTGCAAAATCCTTACACCCAAATACTTTCAAATTATGAACTGCAGGTTTGGAACCATACAAGGCTTCGAAATGAGTAATATTATCAAGACACCTTGTTGGATTTCTATCCTTTAAATAAACTGCAGTATCTATGGCTTCAGCCCAAAACGTATTCGAGAGATTCTTACCTTTCATCATACTGCATGCACACTCTACCAGAGTTCTGTTTTTTCTTTCAACCACTCCATTCTACTGTGGAGTGTGGGTTACTATAAACTACTGTACTATTCCATGATCTTTACAATATTTGATGAAGTCCCCTAATTTATACTCTCCCCCTTGATCTAAACAGAGGATTTTGATGGATTTTCTTGTCTACTTTTCCACCATGGTTCTAAATTCCTTAAAGTACTCAAAAACATCACTTTTTCTTTTAAGGAAATAATCCCATGTGTATCTCATGCAATCATCAATAAATAACAGAAAGTAAAATGCACCTACTAAAGACCTAGTCTACATAGGTCCGTAAACATCAATATGCACAAGTTCTAACACATTTCTCTTTTTCCTATCAGGATTAGAGGGGAATTCATCTCTGTGCATATTTCCTAATGCACATCCTTCACAAGCAACATCTCATTCTTTAACATGGGAAGTCCTTCGACCATATTATGTTTTTGTAATAACAATAAATCATGATGATTGATGTGGTCATTCCTTTGATGCCATAGACTTTTTGTTGGCATAGTCATAGAAGTCAGTGCATGATGTTCTTTGTTGGTAACATCAAGCTTGTATAGCCCTCCTGCTCTGACTATCGTTGCAACAGTTCTGTATTGGTCCAACATATCCTTCACTATGCAATAATTCTTGAAGAATTCAACCTTCAAGTTTTGATTTGTAATGGTGGACACAGAGATCAAATTTTTCTTTATCCATGGCACATACACAACATTGTGAATGTGATGAACAGTTCCATTCAACAATGTTACTGGAATATCTTTGTATCCCTTAATCTGATGAGTGCGGTCATCTCCAAGATATATGTTGGCCCCATTACGTGTTTCTTTAAAATTAGCATACCACTTCTTATTACATGTCATGTGTATTGATGCTCGGAATCCACAAACTAGGCATCAATATCATTTGTTTCAGTAGACAAAGCAACATTAGACACACACAAGTCTAAGATCCCATGAATTGAAATTTGGGCGTTCATCAGTATCATCACTAGAAATAAGCAATGTGAGGTCATGATTTGAAGATTCTTTTGCATAATGACCTGTATGTTTTCTAGTTTTATTCCTAGCCTCATCACTCTTCTTCTTATAGCAGGTCTTTAATAAGATGTCGATGGAGCCATAATAAAAGAAACTACTCTTTGACTCATTCGGTTAAGGGCATGCAGTTAGGCCTTAGGTGTCTTCTATGTGATGAATTGCCTCCTCTGCTTCTTTCTCCTGATTTCCCTCTCGGGGATCTCTTATTTGACCACCGATTAAAATGTTATTCTGAGGCTTCAAATTCGAGGGCCTCTCTTCCTCTTGCAATACCTGTCAATTCTTCAAAAATAGGAGGTTTCTCCCTTGTTCGCGAGACTACATTGTGAGCCACGTGTAGTCTTCTAGCATACCATTTAAAGGTAATTGTGACAAGATCGGTGCTAGAAACTGTTTCTCCTATATTTTATAGCTTGTCTTTCACCTCTTTAATGCGACCCAAAATGAACTACTTGATTCATTTCCATCCATCTTAATCCTAGCATTTTAGTTTTTAGGAACATAATAAAATTTGTGTTGCTAGTTTCATAAAATACTTTAAGAGCTGTCCATGTTTCAAGCTGAAGTTTTAGCTTCGAGATATGTGGAATTATGTTATATTTAACAATCGCAGCAACAATACGTTGGCCTTGTGAGGCATAGGGAGCGCTGATGACTTTTCTCAAATCAATTAGAGATCTTGCACTTTGGATCTCGCCTCAAGGAGTTGGTTCTCTCGGATCTCTAACACGACTCTCATACCAACTTAGAATTAGGAGAAACCACACCAATGAAGACTACGCTCACAATCTATTCTTGATTGAAGACAAATTACATCATAATATGGGACTCTAGTCTAGTTAGGCGGTTACAACAAACAGAAAAATAGGACATACATTAAACACTAGTGGAGTTTGTCTAAGTAACTATCTAGTGCTCCATTATTTCCAAGTAATTATTTAGAACTAAACTTTAATCTTAACACTAATATTTAATATATTATTCTCAATTCAATATTTTCTCCTCAAATTTTCTCCATCTTTAGCTTCCAATCATCCATCATTACATTTTGTCCCATCTTTAATTTTGGATCATCTATCATTACATTTTAATTCTTACCATTACTTCATTCACACTTTTAATTATCATCCCTTAACTTCAAACCTTTATTAATCTTTAATTCATAACACTTAATTTTATACAAGTGCCTTCAACACTACGCTTCTTAACCTTAACTTTGCCCTAACTTAGAACCCTCCTTTGCTAACACCATCTTGAAAACCAGAGACATGATGACAATTAGACCATTATGAATCAATGGCCCTAATTGGGGTGTCTCTCTACCACTTAAGCTCAGCTAGATGTTCATTCAAAACACTAACACACAACTTATATCGATCTTGGACTTAGCAAAAACTACGGTTCAACTTCCCACCAAACAGAAAGATGTTAAACAAAGAGAGAAAAGGGAATCCGATCTTAGATTATTACAGAAGCGGGGGATAGGAAGGTTCCAAAACCGAGTGGTCGAGTCCCAATAGATTCTGGTCGGTAATTGCGTGTGGGTCACACACGTTTGAACAGTTTGACGATTTGGAACTGTTCCACACCTGCTCTTCGACTCTTTTGGACCATCCGCAACTGCCTTACTCTTCACCGCCGATTCCAACATTATTTGATAGCTGTCTTTCACGCGGACAATGAGCCTCTTCAAATCGATACACTTCTGCATCTGCCACTATAAGAAACCTGCAGTCATCCCCAAATCTCCACACACCGTCTTCCCACATTCAATTCAATTCCATTTCCTTCTCTTCCCTTTTCTTTCCTGTGTACCAGCTATTTTTTTTCTAATCATGAAGACTTTGGCATGTATTGTTCTGTGCGTGCTGTGTATAGGCTCTATTAATAACGCTGCGCATGGGCAGCTGACCTCAACATTTTACGACAAATTGTGTCCGACGGCGCTTTCGATAGTGAAAGCCGCAGTGAACAAAGCCGTCAACAATGAGAAACGGATGGGGGCGTCTTTGCTCCGCCTTCACTTCCACGACTGCTTCGTTAATGTAAGAATTCAAAACCGCGATTTGATTCAGCTGATCATAAATTGAGTAGAATATAGCCACATTTGGCGCTTTAATCAAGTAATATCCGCCCTTTTGCTTAACAAATGATGTTGAATTTTGGTTTCGGTTTGGTGCAGGGCTGCGATGGCTCCATATTGTTGGATGACAACTCCACGTTTACAGGAGAAAAGACTGCACTCCCAAACGCCAATTCTGTGAGAGGATTCGACGTAATAGACACCATCAAAACTCAAGTTGAGGCAGCCTGCAGTGGTGTCGTGTCATGTGCTGACGTTCTCGCAATTGTTGCTCGCGCTTCAGTCGTCCAAGTATTAATTCCTCCCTTCTCTTCTCCATTTATTCAAGTATTCGTAAATACAATATCTTATCTGATCTTGGAGAAATTGCAATCGATTAACATTGTTCACTATGTGTGATTGCAATTTGGTAGCTTGGAGGCCCAACATGGACGGTACTTCTGGGAAGGCGAGACTCGACGACTGCGAGTTTAAGCGCTGCAAATAACAACATTCCGTCTCCCGCTTCCAATCTCAGCGCCCTCATCTCATCTTTTACAGCTCACGGTCTTTCTACCAAGGACCTCGTTGCACTCTCCGGTATGCTATTACCCATGTCACATTCTCCAATCCCATGCCATCAAATGATTGATTCTGAGATATCATATTGAAATGTTTTCAAATATAACAATAATTCGCTTGCGGTAATATTATTTATGTTACAGGCGGTCATACAATTGGTCAGGCGCGGTGTACCACATTTAGAGCTCGAATCTACAACGAATCCAACATTGACACTTCGTTCGCCACTTCTGTGAAATCAAGCTGCCCAAGCGCTGGCGGCGACAACACCCTCTCGCCCTTAGATCTTGCCACCCCTACCACATTTGATAACAAGTACTACACTGATTTGGGAAACCGAAAGGGACTTCTGCACTCCGATCAGCAACTGTTTAGCGGAGGGTCTACAAATTCTCAAGTTACTACCTACAGTGCTAATCAAAACACCTTCTTTACGGACTTTGCAGCAGCCATGGTGAAGATGGGGAATATTTCTCCTCTCACTGGTACCAGCGGACAAATTCGCAAAAACTGCAGGAAGGCCAATTGAGATTTACGAACATTGTATCATCTATTCTTTTCGGATTTTGTTTTCGTTGTAACAAGTTGATTGGAGATCGGCTACCCAAAAAATTATATACCAAATTGTGATGAGATTATGTTCATCAATTGAGAGAGCAGATGTGGGATCTGGCATGTGGAAATAAAATGTAATTTGTGATGTTGAAATGAAATGTAAATTCAGATTAAGTTTTGAAAACTATTGAAAATATCGTATCAAACCGGGTAGCAGACTGAAGTCGAGGACGGATACGGATGTTTTATATGATTAGGAGCTACACTCACGTGCATGCATGGCTACAACTAAAGCTTATCCAAAATTTACCGTAAATCTACCGTTCTCATAAGTCTGCCAATTCCAAAATCCACCGGACACAACTAATGTCATACTTTATTACATGGAAAATATATTATTCTATCTATATGAGGAGGTTGGGTCCCTAACATGCCTTCCTCTTGAAAAGTAGTCTTCTCCTTAAGGCTTAAGATGAGGAAATTGTTCTGAGAATGGTTACCTAGTGCCGAGTCTTGGTGGAGTATCCTTCCAGTGAACCAAAGCTTCCTGGATGGTGTACTGGCGGGGACTATGTTCTTGTTGGTCCAATACGACATGAGCAGCCAAATGGAACGGAATCTTCATCCAACTTTGGTAGGTTGGTCTAGGTGTGGAATTTGGTGCCAATCACTTTCTTCAAGCATGACACATGAAAAAAAAAGGCGTAGCTTGGAGTGATTGGGGAAAGCTAACCGATAGGCCAAATTTATTTACGCATTTGAGCATGAGTAAGGGAACTACAATTTTAGTTGCAAGTTTTTGACAATGTTGGGCTTTTGAGTGAAGTTTGCTTGTCTGGGATAGACACAAAGAAACCTTGATCCTTTTGACAAATTGGCGTTCAAAGATGACCGCTTCCGTCTTCTATTGCTTCATGCAATTTTGAGCCGTGACCAAATTCTCTTTGAGAGTAAGGAGAATGGTCTTGCATATGGTAAGATTGCAATCAACCTCTTGAACCTTGGACATACCCAACATGTATGGGAGGAGAACCGATAATTGGCGCATGTTGCATTATCACGACTTCAAAAGGAGTCATACCAGTGGAAATATGGTAGAGGTGTTGTACCACCATTCAACTGGGGTAACCATTGAGCCCATAATTTTGTATGTCGGATGCAAAACACCTCAGAACTCCAACCACTTGATTATTTACTTCAGTTTGACTATCACTCTAGGGATGATATGTTGTGATGAGATGCAATTAAGTTCCATGGAGCATGAATAATTCTTGCTAGAAATTACTAGTAAAAGTTAGATCACAATCAGAAACAATAGAATACGGCATTCCATGGATTTTTAAGATATTATCCATAAAATTTGAGCCATTGGATGCTATGTACATGGACTTATTTCACGATTTGGGTAAGAAAATGGCCAACAATGAAATACATGAAATATGTCAAATAATAGAATTAGATTCAAAGGAAATTGGTTAGAGTGTACCAAGGGTTTGATAGTCTCTCCTTATTGCGTTGAAATGTGTCACATTCGACCACCGCAGTGTCAATGTCTAGGCTGCATACCATCCCATAAGAGATCATTTGTCCCGATTTCATATGTTTTGGTAAAACATGAATTCCCTGCAGTTGGAGAAGCATGAAACTCAAAGAGAACCTTGGATTTAAGGTCCAATTGTTTGCTTAAATATAAGTGACCTTTATAGTGAAACTCTTCATTGTGCTAAGAGTAACCTAAAGTATCACTAGAATCTATTAATTCCAATTAAACTAGAAATTTTAAGAATTATTACAACTATTCTTATCGAACCTGCCAAACTAGTGGTGACAATGAAAGAGAGGTAGAAAAAGGACCCTTCTTCTTCATATTTCCTTAAAAATTATCAACCACATTTTCCTTTCCCTTCTTATAAACAATCTTATAATCATATCCAAAACACTTGGTCACTTATGCATTTGCTCTGTGAATGAAATTATTTGTTCGGAAGTGCCCGAGGGTTTGATGATATGTTTAATTTTGGGCTTATTGTCCCAATAGATAAGGGTACCAAAGATTCCAACTTTGCATGCAAAATAGCCAACATTTCATTTTCATTGATCGATTGGCCCAAATGTCGATTCGACAACATTTTGTTGGTGAAGTCCAAAGGTCGTACATCTTGAATGAGGATTGCCTTGATTCATCTTCATTGATGCATCACATTCGAGGAAAAAAGGTCTTGGTGAAGTCGGTGGGGATAGTACGAGGGGAGTATGCACACTTAGCTTCTTCGAGGGTTGGGAAAAGAGTAGAAATAAAGAGTCACGAAATGAGTATGGAGTCCCACAGGTAAAAGGGTTAAAAAGCCAATTATGTATTACAACGGTCAGGGATGAAAGGGAATCTATTGATATAGGTATCAAATAAGGGCACGGGAAGGACCTAGATTTCTTTTAGCGAGTTATACTTTGATCACGAATAATACTTGCGGCGTTGAAATGCCCAAATTCTTAATAGGAAAAAATGTGCAATAATTTCACAACCAGAATCGAGGAACAAGGTTTCGTAGTGAAAATGTCCTTTATGTTCCTTGTTTGTTATTTCCCCCCCAGGTTAGGGTTTACAGGGTGCCTATGGACAAGTGTTTTCCATTATTGGTATAGCTCTGATAAACGTGTGGGGTCGAAGAATAGTGTTCGAACCAATATATCAGGGAGCCAAGTAAGGAGGATCAACTACACCCTTAGTCGTACTACACGATTACCCAGTGCGAGAGAGTATCTTCGAGTGTTGTTCTTAATTGGCACTATAACAGTCAATCAACCAATAAGTTGAACTAGGGTTGGTTCCGGGGAGACCTAGGGACTCCCTATATACCTTCAGGTATATAGGGAATTGATGGTGCGTTATTATAGAGTTTTGTCGATCGCGATTACTACTCGAGGGCTACCAACAAGGGTTACAAGGTTTCCAACAAGAGAGAAACTTGCAGTTTCTGGGAAATATTGAAGCGTCTGTATTCCCCTATGTGAGTCGGGTGTGACTTGACTAGCGCTATGAGTAGAAGTCGGGGTGTGACTTGACCCTAGCCTTGTATTTCTTATACAAAGAGTTGTGATCTAGTCTCCTTGTAAGCATTCTAACAACATTTTGCCAAAATGCTTATCGCAGTCATTAAGCACGGTGGTGTCATCCAACCATACTTGTGTCTCTTCATCTATTGTGAATTCCAATTGCATGTTCTTAAATTGACTAAGTGTAGAATTTTGTGATTGCATAATTATAATAGAACGTAGGGGAAATCAAGAGTTATATGGGTACCTCGATGAGGAGAATTAAATCTCCTTGTAGCTTAGAATAGAGTATGGGTATGTTTTGAGTGAAGGGGACGGTTTGGAGAAATATCATTGGATTTTATTGAAAAAGTGATTTGTGGTGTGTGAGCTAGAAATTTTAATTCCCCTGCAATAGGTCCACTTTAGTTCATGGATTTTATTGCAACCCTAAATTTTTCTTGTCTTGTTTCATGTTCCCATTCAAAACAATATTTTTAATTTTTATGACAATGGAAATGGTTTGAATATGCGTGTTTGAAGCATGTGTTTTCATATAATGAAGACATGGAATGGCTTCAACCTATTTTTTCATTTGATTTTATGCTTCTCCATTGTCAGTTTCACAACCAAACAACCTAAAATCATAGAGAAAGAGTGTAGAGAGGGGTCATGTTGTTGGATTTTTATTGTATCCTAAACATTTTTGGGGATGGAGCGCAAACCATACAATGAATAGCAGGAAAATACTTGAAGATAAGAAACAATCACCGCGACATACAAGAATGAAATCGGGAAATGATATCCTTTTTGCTCAGCCAGAGTGGAGAAATGAATTTACAAAGTCTCATGGATCACCTCATGAGACTATGTATTTAAACAGGAAAGATCTCAAGAATTTCCAAAAATACGGAAAGCTAAATGATTTAGAAACCTCCAGTTTTATTGTAAGCACCAAGATGTTTGTTTCCACCACCTACAATCTCCACCTTGACAACAATTTCTTGATACCTTCCCAACAAATCAATCATCACCTTTTGCACCCAATGCAAAGAGAATCAAAACATCACCAGAGCTTCTCTAACAATATTGGTTACATGAATCTGTATACATAGTTTTCTCCGCTCACGGAGGCTGACTCACCTCCTCCACCTCCTACAGATAACATAACCAAGGCTAAATCACTACAACCACTATAGGTGATACTCATGCCTCTAAGATCTGAAGCACCCATTTCCATGCTCTTTACACAGTTTCATGTGTCCACTAACAAAACCAGTTGCATGTGAAATATTTGATATTCCATTACATTGCAAACATCAACCTTCATATTCTATTAGCATATGGTACAGAATACATATAATCCTTCTCTTCCTTACTACCAAGACGAAAAACTTGAAAAAGACTTGCAATGGAAAGATAAACGAATATTTACTAGGTTTACAATGTTCATAATAAACCTCATCAATATCTTCACCATAGACAATTGTTGTGATAACCACAACTTACCATTTTTCTCGTTTTTGTGTACTTCTGTGGGAAACATTTGTTTTGTTTCTCCTATATCCTTCATTTGAAACATCTTGACCAAGTGATCCTTTAACCTACTCATCTCAACCATGATTGGGATTGTAACAAGCATATCATCAACATATAACACCAAGATAATGAATATTCTATTTTCTAAACTTTTGAAGTAAATGCAAATGATCATCCTCACTTCCTAATAAAATTTGGTTCACCATGAAGGAATGGACCATCTTGTACCATTTTGGGTAGCTTAGGCCATACAATGATTCCTTGTGTTTGCAAACAAATACCCGCTACTTTGATCACGGAACAATTAGATGTTGTTCCATGTACATGTCTATGATGATTTTGTGGGAAATAGGATATCACAATCTAAATCCCTTATCTTCTTCACTATAACCAACAAAGATATTAAATTTGCAGGAATTCAATGCTTGTAATTCTCAAAATAGCTTATGATTTACCAGTACCTACGTCCCCAACCCTTTCTTGCTCATATGGCGGAGTCATTGATTCCATAAACAAGTAAATACCATTGCTTCCTTAGATACCACCATTTCTTTGTTTACTTGATTGCTTCCTTCTAGTTTTTAAAGGTTTACAATCTGTGTAGTCTTCATAACCACCAAGATGCCCTTGGACACTTTGCATTGCTCCACCTTGACCTATAAACATGTAATGTCTAGAATCCAAAACTCCCAAGTAAATTAAACTATTTTAAGTTCTAGTACATGTCCAACATCCATAAACATTCTTACAGTACCATCAAACATCTTAATATTGATGCTCCCAATCCCAACAATTTTACAAGAAATGTCATTTCCCATAAAAAAACAAGATCCTCTATATATTGGTAAGAAGAAAACCAAATTTTATGTGAACACATGTGATGGGAAGAACTATAAAATAACAACCATTGTTTTTTTGTATTGTGAGATACTACAAACAGATAAAACTTCATCAACCATACATGAACTTGGTTCAACCAAATTTTCTTCCTTATCGTATTCTTCTTTGGATTCTTTTCTCTTCCAACAATCTTTATTGAGATGCCTAATTTACCGTAGTACCAACATTTTAGTTTTCCCTTTGACTTAAATTTGGATGTACGTCTCGATTCCCCTCTTTCTCTTGATAAACCTCTAACCACCAATGCTTCTAGTGTGGAGGTTTCAAAACTAGATTTTCTCCGCACCTCCTCAAACAACAAAGCTCCCACAATAATATCATAATCAATGAAGTTGGATTCTCACTTTAAAACTAATAGAAGTGACTAGATGATCCCAATACTAGGGAAATAAACACAGCAATGCCATTGCATTATCTTTATCATTGAATTTTACATCAATACTAGTTAATTGGTCACATAATAGAATAGTAAACACATTTAAATTATTATAAATTTTGGTACTTTCTTTCATCCGTAGACTATACAGTTGCCTCCTCAATTAGATTTGGTTCTTCGAGGATTTTTTCATGTAAATGATTTCCATTTTTTCTCCATAATCCTGTTGTTGTCTCTTCTCCAATAATATTAAATATAACTTCATCTGCTAGACACAAATAGATGGTATTGAGTGCTCTTGAATCTAGATCTTCCCTATCGTCATCTATCATAATCACTGGTCTTTTTGTCTTTCCCATCAATGCTTTGTGCAATCCTTATTGCACCAACAAATCCTGCATGTTCAACTTCCACAACTTGAAGCTATTTTTTCCATTAAACTTCTCAGCCTCAAACTTAGCACTCGAAACTTTCTCCATTATGCACACATAATCCTCCAAATCAAAATTAAAAATAAATTTATCAATAGCGACATCCTTCTACGGCTCAAAGACTGCAAATGGTCTAGACTCTTTCTCCATCAATGATAGAATGCCCAAATAGTTTCCTTGGCATCTCTTCTTTGTGTGCAAATGACTAGTGAACGAAATCTCCTTCAGTGCACATGAATTACCAGCGACTAGATTTCTTCTTCTCTCTATGTGAATTACCAACGGCTAGACTGCCTTGAAATTTTATTTTACGACATAACCATGTCTCAATGTATATTTATGGTGTTTGTCATAAGATAAATCAATATATGTAAGATAGTGATTACAAATATTGTGATGGTTATAGATTCATAAAAAGATAAATGATTTGTGATGTCATAGAAGTTAATCACACATTTCATTCTTATTCTTCGCAACTTAGTTAAGGAATATATATATATATATATATATATATATATATATATATATATATATATATATATAATTTTATTAATGAAATAATAATATATTTAGCCACTTATATTATATTAAAGAATACTTACTTCTTACAAATTTATCAATTATATATTTCTTATTACGTCTTTCTATATTCTAAGTTTTTTTTTTTTCTTATATTTTTATACAGTTTCATTTTGTTTATCTTTATCAAACAAGGTACCATTGTCAATTATACTCAATTGGCGATAATCTTCATTAAACTTTTAATTGTGATCATCTTAAAGTTTTAATTTTAGTGCAAACTACTAACAAACTTCATATCTACTCTTTAATCTCGAGCTACAATTTCTATGTAGTGTTTCAATTCTCAATTTAAATCCAAAAATGCTTTTGTAGGGTTTGTGGTTGAATTACACCATATCCCTAGATATGTAATATTGTGAATCATATCTAGGTTTATTGGTTAATTTACATCATCCTTAGATATGTAATGTTATGGAATCGTATGTATTATTAGGATTAAAGGAGAGCATCAAAATGAGTAGAAGAATTTTATATATAAAAAATTGATGTTAAAAATGGGTTTTATATATAAAAAAAAAAAAAAAATGTTAAAGTAATCTTGTTATTTTGGGAACTTTAAAATTTTTTAATTAAAAAAATATTATTTTTATTTTAATTATAATAAAAAAATTAAAATATATTAAATTTGAAATTAATAAAAATATTATAATTTTTCTTTAACATTAAATCCTGGAGCTTTAAAGAATAACCTTAATTCACTTGAGAATTAGGAGAAAACCACACCACTGAGGCTACACTCACAATCTACTCTTGATTGAAGACAAATTACATCATAATATGGGACTCCAGTCTACTTAGGCGGTTACAACAAATAACAAGAAAATGGGATCTACATTAAACACTAGTAGAGTTTGTCTAGGTAACTATCTAGTGCTTCATTATTTTCAAGTCTCCCCTTAATGGAGAATGGATTGACTTCTACCTAACATCTCCCTAAACGGCTCAAACTTAATCTTTCCAAGAGGCTCGGTGAAAATATCAGCAGCATTTTCACTAGTATTACAATAAATAAGAGTTATTTCATTGGATTGTAACTTTTCTCTAACAAAATGAAACTGGCATCAACATGCTTTGTCCTTGCATGATAAATCAGTTATTAAGCCAACAGTTGAACTTTGAGTTATCACATTTGATCATTGTAGGTTCCTTTTGTTTCTTCTCCAACATCTTTGAAGTCTTCTCAACAAAACACCTTCTGAAGTTAAACAGCTCAAACTTAATCTTTCCAAGAGGCTCAGTGAAAATATCAACAGTATTTTCACTAGTATTACAATACATAAGAGTTATTTCATTGGATTGTAACTTTTCTCTAACAAAATGAAACTGAGCATCAACATGCTTTGTCCTTGCATGATAAATCAGATTATTCGCCAACTTGATTGAACTTTGATTATCACATTTGATCATTGTAGGTTCCTTTTGTTCTTCTCCAACATCTTGAAGAAGTCTTCTCAACCAAACACCTTCACAAGTTGTTGCACACAAGGCTTTATATTCTACTTCAGTAGAAGACAAAGATACGGTAGGCTTCTTTTTACTGCTCCATGAAACAATCCTAGATCCAATGCCAAACACATATCTAGTGGTTGATCTTCGATCATTTGGAATGCTAGCCCTATCAGAATCTAAGTACCCCGGCAACTCAACATCAGATGCATCAGTATATTTAATACAATAATCAAGTGTTCATTTTAGATACCTGAGTACCGCCTTTGTTGCATTCCAATGTCTTTCTTAAGGTTTCACCATAAATTGACTTAGCACACTCACATAATATACAATATCAGGTCTGGTTGTGGTGAGATAATTCAAACTACCCACCACCTGTCTATACATAGTGTCATTCACCTCCTTCAAACCATCATCACAAGAAAGTTTCACATTCTGCTGCATGGGAACATTAGAAGATTTACACTGATCCATTTTAAATCTCTTAAGTACTTCTCTGACATACTTACTCTGACAAACAAAAGTTTGGCCTGCATTTCTCCAAACTTCAAGACCTAGGTAGTAATGTAACTCACAAAGATCTTTCATTTCAAAAACTTGTGACAATTGCTCCTTGATTTCATCAATTAATTTCCCTACATTTCCTGTAATTATTAAAACATCAACATATAAGGAAATCAATACTATATATCCCTGCTCATCAAATTTTGGTATACAAATTTGGATCACTCTTGCTCCTCATAAAACCCTGTTGAAGAAAGAAAGAGTATATCTTCTCATACCATGACCTAGGTGCATGTTTTAGTCCATACAATGCTTTCTTTAACTTACACACTAAGTGCTCTTGCCCATGTTCCACAAACCATTGAGGTTGAGTAAGGTAAACCTCCTCCTTTAACTCACCATTCAAAAATGAAGATTTAACATCTAATTAGTGTAGCTTCCAATGGTACTTTGTAGCTAAAGTAATTAACAATATGATAGTATTCAATTTAGCTACTGGTGCAAATATTTCAACATAATCAATACCTTTTGTTTTTTAATACCCTTTTGCCACCAATCTAGCCTTATATTTGTCTATACTGCCATCTGATTTAAACTTGGGTTTTTATATCCATTTGCATCCAATGAGATTTTTATGTTTAGGCAATTCAATCAATTCCAAAGTATTGTTTTTCATTATAGATTCATATTCTTCCTCCATTGCATTTCACCATTCATCATGTTCACTGGCTTCATTAAAAGTCATGGGTTCTATGACATTTGAAATGCTACTCATTAGGGCATAGT
>SNQJ01S0231008.1:0-14233 GCA_010110895.2 Picea sitchensis | reverse complement strand
GATTAGGGTTGAGTTTCAAGAGCAATTCCATATCTTTATCAATGAAAAGAGAAAGAGATTATAGCTACAATTGAAGGGAAAAAGATATGTGGATTCCATAAACCTAGAATATTATGGAATCCACATACCCTTTTCCATAGAATATACCAACTAGATCCAAAAACCAAGGACATGAAATAAAAAATACAAGTTAAATGAGTACATCAATAAAAAATAACATACTAACCTTGCAAGTTCAAAATCCAAGCTACGTAGATCGAGAATTGGATTTGTTCAACCGGTGGGTGATGGCAAAAATAAACAGCTCAAACAAAATCCAAGAACAATGTCGCAACTATAACAATTATGTCGCAAAGTCTCTTAAAGTCACGTATATATAGATAAAATAGTCAACTAGCCGTTAACATCGACCAATGAGATAGGTAAAATTTTCATCGCTATTGCCACGAAAGATCGTCGCTATAGCGACGAAAATCCCGACTAGGTTAAATTAATATTTTCGTATTGCAACGAACGTGCGTGGCAATATCCATGAAAATCCCGCCCTGTTTAAAAAAATGATGAAACTAGTGGAAGCATGGAAAATTTTCGTGGAATAATCCGCCCATATGTAGTAGTGTGGGAGCATGGTCGGAAATGTAGGGAAACTCAAACCATGCTCTATAGACTCCCACCGATGCCAAAATATCTTTAGATATGAACGAGCCATCAAGTCGCTTTGATATAGTCTCTTTTCCATCTCGACCATTCCTCCAGGTAGGCACCAAAGTTCCAGGGACAATATCGATCATATTGTTCTTGTGAAAATAATTAGTAAATGAACTGGCCAGTGTTCCCAAAGTAGTTGTTCCTCCCCAAATCTCACTTGATGAGAGAGTCAAATTTAAATCACTCGCTAATACTAAATTCCTTAGAGCAATAGTCCGAACTTCTCCAGCCTCTCCCAAAATTGTTTACACTCCATACACGACCTGTAGATATTAAGAAGTGAGATATGCCTCTTACTTTCCAAATCAGTGCCTATTAATAAAATCCCACCACAAGTGATATAGGGGACCAAATCAAAGAAATTCAGATCCCATGAAACTAATAAACCACCAGATTTACCCACTGAGTTTACCGCACATCAATGCCAACTAGGTCTAAGTATGTGAAAGAAAGCACAAGCTTTCTTTGCATGTACTAAAGTCTCTTGAAGGAAAACAATATTTGGTCGGACTTTATCAAGGACTCCCCGGACAGAGGTAAATTTCAGGATGCCCCGTTCCCCTGATATTTAGTGAGATTAATAACATTATTTGGATCTAGAAAGGGCCTTCAAAGCTCTAAGGGCCCCTTCATTAGTAGTAGAACGTGTTATAGGCTCTACAACCTTCTCATTGGTAGATTTTTTTCTAGCACTTTGAGTTTTCACCGATGAGTGCTCAATACCTAATCCACTCGACCGGGCGAACTCTTTACTGACCACACTGACAGTAGAAATTGGGCCACTAAGTTCTCCTTTCCTGACCACAAAGACCATTTCCATTTTACCAATATAAATTGGTAATTTGACAGAATAATCATTACCTCGTATAAACAGGATAAGTGAGTCAAGTACCGCTGAAAGGTTTGAATCCTCATCTTCTAGTTCTCGGTAACTAGGAAGAGTATTGGTCCGTTCCATATCAAGTTGACTAAACCCCAAGATACTAGTGGCCACATCTGGGAGGGAAGGCTCATGAGAAGGGCTGAGGAAAATAAACTTGTCGGCTAACATAACCAGTCAGTCTGAAATATTCACAGGTTCCAAGACCCTATTATCAGTTTGGGAATTAGTTAGTGGATTAGGACTCCCAAAGGAACCTTCTGTATCTCCCGAAATCCCAGTCTCATTATAAGGTGGCGAGCCAACATCGACAACAAATCGCTTAAGACAAATAGAAGAACACACAACTTCTCTATCCCAACCCGTCAAAGTATTATAAAAGGATGGACAAAAGGTTTGTATCTTACCTAGAACCAACAAAGAGTTCTCCCAAAAGATTGAATCTCCGCCAACAAAACCGTCAAAACAGGTATCCATAGAAACATCAGGTTGAGTGTAGTAATCTCTAAGAAATTCCTGTGAATATTCAAAAAAATCCTTACCTTTTCACTCTCGACAAAGATTAGTAGTGATTCTATAGTAGCTGCAATGAAAAGGAATCCCTAAGTAGTCAAGTTTCTGAAGAATACTACTACCTCTCCATTCAATTTCTAGTGTTGCAGGTAGTCCTTGTTGTACATCCATTTCCACCAACACCTTGCCTACCTTTATTTCAGCCACCGATAGATTTTCTTCATCAATCATAATAAATTTCCTAGGGAGTCTCCAATGGCTTTCAATGCGCTAACATTCCATAAAAACCAAGGCAAACCGGAAGAAAAACCCAAATATGCCTATGCGAGAAATATTCAGTTTCCGAGTTAAATGCTAACCTCCACCTCTTTAGCATTAAACTTCTTGTTCCATTCACCAGTATGAATTTAACAAGAATGCTGCATCTTCCGGGTTCCTGCATAGAAAAACCATCCATCCTTTTGATAAAGTGAAAATCTCTAGGATGTAACCAATCGTCGGGCGCCATATCTTCTCCAACTAGTCAGAAAGTTTTTCATCACACATGTTGTGGTAAGAAAATCTTCCTACGAGCCCACACAATGCTAGCCTACATGAGTCTTCTAGTGCTATGTCCAATCCAAGGACCATTCTCTTTACCGACTTAGAATCTCTCCACTGTATCCTACCATTCCGGACATCTACACTACTAGGAAATTTTCGTCGATGGAACTGGACTTCTCCTTCACCAAAACTATTTAGATTAGAGGACTTCTGAACCTGGGAAAGACCACCTAAAGTGTATTTTGTTAAGGCTGGAAGATAGGTATAAAAATATGGCGTATGGTTAGGCTTAGTGCTACAACATGGTTCCTTTGTTTTGGGTAGTATACCAGGTGCTCGAGAAGACAAAAACTTAGTGCTTGATAACAAAACCGAGGTAGATAAATTTGTATTAACTTCACCTACCTTCCATAAATCATCCATAGGCTCACTCAATAAAGCCTATACCTCCACATTTATAGTATCCAGTCTATTTAGTGCCATCTGGATACCACCTGGGAAAACGACGAGAAGGGTTGGCTAGTAACAGGGAATGATAAGACCCCACCTCCCTTGAGATTAGAAATAATAAACAGGGCTGACAAATAATAAAATAAATCCACTTATTAAGCACTACAACCAATACTGAATTGCAAGCTAACAAGTTCAACAAGTAACCCGAGAAATGAGTCCAATTTCCAAAAAGGGAAAGTTAATATTCTTAACTATCTGGAAATTCTGAGAATTAGGTCCATACTAAATGAGATGAAGTAAAATAAAACAGGATACTCTGTTACAACAATCCTCGCGGAAGTTAGTCGCAAGTCAAATGTGAAGAGAAAAAGTGTGTAAATAAAACTCTTAGACTTACCCCATGTCCAAACCAAACTGCAGTATCTGCTATGGCTGCTCTGGTTAGAATCTCGCACAAATAATTTAAAATCCATGGCTCCAACGATCTCTCTTCCACTACCACACCTCATTCAACTGTCAAATTATCTAATAAAAATTTCAAGTCATATATCGAGTAGGTTTATGCAAGCATCCATAATGGAAATCCAAGTTGGTTAAAAAGCAATGGTCTTTATTTGATCACGGCCTACTCACATGCTCGATGATTAACAAAAGAGAGGGGGTTAGTGAAACTTAACTAGGATTGGAACTCGTTTGATGTGGCATATTGTGGGTAATTTCGCCCCCCCTCTATGGTTTTTTAAAACCATGAAGAGACCCCCTGCAATTCATATATCATCTACAAGTGGCATGTTGGCTTCAAACTGAAATGGACGCATGGATGGTGTGATGAATTGCCAAATCAAGGAACTTTTTTGTGGAATAAGTAATGGAGCCGTGGTGAATGAAATATGGGCAGGAAAGACAATTTGTGTGAAGTTGTTTCATTAATTCTTATGGGTTTATTGAAACATGAAAACATGGTTACAATATAAAGAATCCAAATAGCACATAATTCACACAGCTAAGATGACATTGTTCACGATGAAGGGTTATTACCATTTCTTGAGGTTCTAGAGTCTAAAAATGGGTCTCTTAAACACCATGTGGCTTTGTTCTTTATGGGTTTATTGTATGTTGTTGTGATATCAATGAAAATGAAATCACAGGATAAATTCTACGACACCTTCATAAGTCAACAAATAAGATAACAAAAAGTTTTGTATTAAAAAAGAATTAAATCGGGATTAAAGCTCCATCCTAATCTTGAAAAGATATTATCTTGAGTATGAGCTTCATAACACTCCTAGTAGTTCTGCAACTTAGCAATTGTCCTTCTTAAAAAATGGAAAACCATTGAGTTTATATGTTGTTCATTTTCTTGTTGACAATAAAGAATCAAAGGTCGCATTCAAATCACTTGTGGGATCAAGAATTAGGAAGATTGTTCTTAGATTGATGGAAGGGACTCCATGACACATCTATAACTTGCATATCAAACTTTGGCAGCACAACCTCTCGAGAAAAATTGACAACATCCAGGCACCTTGTAGACAGGAAAAGTGAAACTTTCAAAATAACATTATGAAAAGAGAAGTCGTCCTTGAAACAATAGTGAATGAAGGTAATTAAGGAGATATGGGTTTTACCAAATTCATTTTTGTCATAACATTTAGGGGTTGTGGGAAGAGTGGTAAACCCTTCCATTTTCCCTCAATTCAACACAAAAATTGAAATATGGCACGCTTATACAATTGGGTTTTGGATTTGAAAGACATGGAAAGAACTTGATCGTTTGGGTTTCTGTCTTCAGGGAAATTATGGATTTCAGAAGTAATTATCAAGGCTTCACACACTGCTGAACCTCATTGAAAAAGATCCAAATGTCCATAAATATGTCTTTGTTTCTCCTAATGTAACTTTGGTTGGATAGGTCAAAGTGGGTAATTTGGTATGACCACCACTTTTGTTGATTAGAGATTGTTTACATGTTACTTTGCAGATGTTATTCTTCTGAATTCACATATTGTGCTAAGTCCATACACTTCATTTTGTTTTATTGGATTCATTGTTTTAGATTTCCAGTAAACCCTCCTTTCTTCATCTCAGATATGTGGAGACTTCCTTACTCACTGCTAGGCCTGAGATTTATTGTGTCTTGTTATTTTATTCCACCTATCATTTATGCATTTTGTGCTCTATTGGATGAGACTTCATGCCAAATGGGTAAGGCTTATGATTGAGAGATTTACAATATTTTTATTCTAGTCTACAACCATTTATGTTCTAAATCATGTTTTCCTAGTTTATCCTTTTCTTTACCTTTCAAATTTGGCACCTGTTCTTAATTGTTATAACTATTTCTTAATGACAATGGGAAACCAATGTTCTTAAATCATACAGGAGAGTCTTGTCTAGTCCAAGAGCCAACTTGTGGCCTAAAGTAGGTTTAAAGATATATTGGAAAGGTTTCTAAGAAACCAAAAAACCATCTCAAGTTACAACACTGATGACAATAAACTTTTCCACCATCTACCGTTTCAACCCACTACAATGTCAATTCGTGAGATTGATGCTAAACAGGAACAACTCGGAGAGGAAGCATATAGAGAATCGTTGAAACAACCACCTATTCAATTCCCACTACATCATGAGTCACTAATTCAAATTATCTACAGTAAAACTAGTTCTTCACATGTTGGGGATCAAGGAAATGATATATATATATATTGGTATGGATGATTTCTTGTGGGATACCCAAGCCATGGACATAATGTTGTTACATGAATTCCAACAAAATGAACTAGGGGATGACATTGATTTCATAGATACCTTCTTCGAAAGCTTGAAATATGCTTCCACCACCCCTATCTTTGGTTGAGTACAAGGGTCAAGGTCTACCCAACTAGGGACAACAATATTATTGTACAACTTGAAAGAAATGTATGGTATGTTAAATTCATGTTTCTTGACACTTTTGAGGTAACTAACCATTAAGTCCCCTATTTTTTTAAGAAATATTGTCACACAATGAAGGAAGAAATTGGTTGATTTTATTCATTCTTAATGACAGTGTAAATTTATATTGCCCACTAATTGTAGGTTATTCATATATAAGGTACTTTTGAGTGATAATCGCTTGCCTGATAGCTGCACAGAGGCAAAGAAAATTATGAAAATATTGGGTGTTGAGTACATCATACCATGCATGTCTGAATGATTGTATTCTATACATAAACGAATATGTAGACAAAGACATATGTTCAAAATATGGGCATGACAGGTACCATAAATAAATAAAAAGGGGTAGGGAACATGGTCCTCTTCATAAGATATTGAGACACATGCCTATAATTCCAAGGATTCAAAGGCTATATTGTTGCAAACAATTATCCATGTTGCAGGGGTGGCATGCCTCAAATAGAAGTGATCCATGAGTTATGTGAATCTTAACATATTCAAAAGCCATGAAGCATAGAGAAGATACATGGCATGATAATTTCAAGGATAAGGTACACATACTACGATTGAGCATAGATATTGATGGATTTAACCCATATTCCCTCCCAAACACCAAATATTTTGTTTGGACAATGGTAGTGATCAATAACAATTCCCCCCCATGTTTGTCCATGAAGAATGAACACCTTATGCTAGCTCTTATAGTCTCGGGTAGAAGACAATTGAAGAGAATGGATGTCTACCTCCAACTACTAATTGATGAATTTAAGCAATTATGGGAAGGGATACATGTATATGATGTATCGAGACCCATCCCAATCCATAGGTCATTTACGTTGTATGGCATATGTCCATACACCATGCACAATTATCGAGGACTAGGAGTTTTCTCTGGTAAGCATGTTGATTTATTTGTTTATATCTGTAATGTTTTTTGGCATACTTCATTTGGTTCAACTCTATTTTTGACACTAACATGCTCTATATACGATAACATCGCAGGTCTTGTAACAAAAGGGTATCATGGATGTAAATGTCATGAACCTTCTATAAAGGCTAAATGGCCCAACTAGCTATGAAATCCAGTGTACGACTATTTGAGGGTATTCCTCCAAGAAGACCACCCTTATAGAAGAGTTACATCCACTTTCAATGGTAAACCAGAGAGAACCTGGAGATTTGAAATAATTTCACCGACATATTGGATTAAGGCATATGACACAGAGAAGGAGAAGGAAATGGTAGAATTGTTTGATTCAAATGGGGAACCTATGTTCGATGATCCTAAATTTTTTGACACTTATGTTGAGAAAATGCCCATTGGGATGAAAAGGAAATTTGTATTTTATGAGATTCCATATTGGGTGCATCTTAATATTGGCCACTTACTAGATCCCATGCATATATTAAAAAATGTTTCATCTTCTTTATGGAGGCACATATCATCAAATAAAAGTGACACATTAGCTACTATGAGATATATTATTGCTTCAAATACTAAAAAGAGACATTGGCCAAGAAAAAAAACTAGAGGAGAGGCTGGTCCCTCTTGGTATTTTAAAGAAGGTGATGTCCCATTGATTTTGAAGAAAGATGATCTTTCTATGGCGAAGGATGTTATATGGGTCGACCCTACGACATTGCTTCACTATATAAGGGAATTTGTTGGGGTTGAAATCACATGAATACCATGTGAACCTTCTAAGGGTATGTATGTTGAATACATGATCCTTCTTCTATACTGTCGGTAAAAAAATGCTATGCACTCACAATTTTATGGCAATTTATGATGTGTGTGTCTATTTTGTAGTGTCATTATCCTTTTCTCATGCGTGTTTGTGTGAACAAGGACTTCCCCCAGGAACTGTGATGTGCCATATCAAAATTATTTGTATTTGTATGTTGGATCACATCAAAGGAGATTCATAAGGCTAAAATTCCACGGTGGCCTCGATAAATAACTGAGATTGTTTGTATGTTTGAGAAGGAACTGCCACGAGTTTTATGGAATTGTAATTCCATCTTCTAGTTCACCTACTTGATGATATTGAATTAGTTGGGGTGCTCTCATGTTGATGGATGTTCTTCTTAGAGAGGTACATGAAAAAAATGAAAGGGTTTTTTTGACAAAGGGAAAAACTAGAGGGCTCTATGGCAGAGGGATACATATTATACGAGTCATTTTATTATTCTAGTGAGTACATCAAGCAATTGGATGATAGAACAAGGGGAATGGTTTGGGATGACCATCAATATGAGGACAAAAGGGAAGGGGAGCTACTCCAAACGAATTGAAAAAGGCACTTGATAAAGAGTAAGTCACTTATATTTTGTCAATTTAGTACAAAGAAATTGTTTCCATTGAAGTTGAAAATATATATTTGATCTCATGCTATTCGTTTTTAATTCTTGCATACATAGACGAATTTAGAAATTGATGTCATCAATAAATTCATTCTTTAAGTTGATAATTTATATTTGATCTCATGCTATTCATTTTGAATTTTTGTATACATCAACGAATTTAGAAATTGACGCCATTAATAAATTCATTCTTTACAATACAGAGTCAATGCGACCATGGGTCGTGTTGTATGGAGAGAAAAGAAAGAAATGGGCAAGTGATAAGGAATAATTCAGACAGTTGAATGGTAGAATCATGCCTTATCCTGGTCATTTAAAAGAAAACATGCCAAAAATATGTCCCAATAGTTGGGTGGCTAACAATATACAAGAGAAATATGTGGTGTCTAATCATAACCCACATGGAGAAGATCTCGATGCACTAAACATAGGGATCGAGTGCAACAACTCTGTAATAACCTCTCTAAATACCACATTCAATTTATAATATTGCATATTTGAATTGTAACATGTATTACATTTTTATTAATGCTTGGGTTAATAGACATATGGAACCATCCTTTGTTCGCATTTTTACAGATGCATTTGTTCCCATATATGTGAGAATATGGACATCATTTCGCATTGAGTATGTTGATGATATACACATCACACAAGATTGTGGAGTGGAGGTCGATTTCAACAAATCTATTTGTGCTAGCCACCGTGATCAAAACCGAAGAGAGGGGAAGATAGGTTACATTGGAAAGATACAAGAGATCATGCAAGTGAACTTATCATCATTTCAATGTGTTATTTTTTGTTGCAAGTGGCAGATACCTTTGACTGGATAGATGTAAAGGAAAATCGTGATAGTGGGATAATATGTATTAACTCTAAAAAAATGTGGGTTGAAAGTAGGGAGCCTTATGTTTTCCCCAAAAATTGGAACCAAGTGTTTTTTTACCCAGATGTGTTGGATGGGGATTGGTGGTTTGTATTGAGACATGATATGAGATCTAAACATCTTTTTGAGAACAAAAAATGTTACAATGCCAAGTGAGGAAGATAATTAGGGTGATGGCAACGAAGATTGATTTGTAAATGCTTTGTTTTGGCATTTATATTGTGAGTGTGTCATTTTATGATGGGTGTCTATATTGGCCGATTATGTTTTTTTCTTCATTTTATAATAATATTGGATATGGAAAGTTAACAACCATTTACAACCACCATACTGAAAATACATTAAATAGTAAAAGCATAAGATGTGGTTTTGATATATTTTTATTGTCACATTTCTTGATCCGGATTGTATCATTATATTATTTGTCATCTATCTCACTGCTTTTAGAGTGGAAAAAATTGGAGGAATCAACTTGCAGGGTCATTTTAGTGGCAGGTTCCATTGTGGAAAATTAGGGTCAGGAACCTTCCAGATCCATTTTGAGGCATTAAATGGAATTTTTTGGGGTCATATTGTTTAGAACTCATGCACACCCCCTTGACGATGTTCTACACTCTAAGGCCTTTCCAATAGCGTAGACACGAGTCAACCAGAGTTCACATGCAAAATTTATGCCTCCGAAAAGTTGACCTATCGTGTTAACCACCATGGTACGAGAGGATGTCATGTCAACCCCCATTACTCATGCATATGGGGCTAGCCATGTGAGGAATTTCAAAAATATTATAAAAGGTTCAAAACTCTACCACAATTGAGGGTTGAAGAAGTAAAAAACCTACCCCTATATGGCTATTGGGCTATGTTAAATACCGGGCCACTAGGAGGAGGAGAAGGGGTTCCATTCTATGTTATTGTATTTTGTTCCATAGTAGAGAAAAACAACCAGGAGTGAGAAATCATAGAGCATAAAAGAGGGTGTTAATGTTTGGTAGCAACTTAACATGCCACAGGTCTCAGGTAACTCCATAGAGAGTGCCTTCTCCTTTGTACTTGCATTATTTCCATACTAGAGAAAAGAGAGAAGAGTGACCTCACTTTCTAGTTGGGTTTTCTCCCGTAAGAGTTTCCCAGAGGAAATGTGTGTGTTATCTTATGGATGGCGTGTGATTGTATTTCACTATTCTCTATTTTCCACATTTTATTTATTTCATGTATAAGCAAAAAAATAGTAACTAAATATTCTGGAATCTAAAGGAATTTAACCTTCATATTGTAGATTTCAATTTTATTTATCAGATCTATTATGATGAACTGTTCCAATGGAATATCCATAACGATTTACAGATTATATTGGTATCAAATCAGGTTTTGTTTTGGGTATTTGTGGGAAGTTATAGGATCCAGGAATCGACTTAAAGAGAAGTTGTAGAAACCTTAGCCATGGTGGATGAGTCTATTCATAATAATCCTCGAGATCCAACAAAATAAATGTTTAAGTGGTTAGAAGCACAAGTTTATGACATTGGTTGCAATATGAACCTCCTCATGGTAGTTCTAGAAAGAAATCTCAGAGTGTTCGAAGATGATGGAGGGTCTAACTTAGAGATCATATCAGAGGGGAAATCAAGAGATTGGGAAGACTGGGGAAATGAGTCACAGAAAGAATCCAAGAAAGAAAAATCGAGTTCAAGTATTGTTAACCCTTCACAATACCTATTCAATATGGAAGCGAAAGTGGACAAAAATCCATACCAAGCTGAGATCGATGCATTAAAACTGAAACATTGGTTGCAACAACTAGAAGTTTATTTTAGCGTTCACCATGTAGATGGAGGGAAAAATATTTCATTTTCTATATTGAAGTTAGAGGTCCATGCTTTAACTTGGTGGGAAATCCACATAGAAACACTTAGGATGGAGGGTGATCTGACAATGACTAGGTGGGAGGACTTCAAAACTCTCATCAAGTCCCAATTCTACCCTATCAAGTATGTAGAGTGTTGGACACACCTACCACACTTAGAGGGGGGGTGAATGAGTGTGGTGATCTTTTTCCCAAAACTTCCCTCTTACAAAAAAACTCCTTAGTTAACATTCAACATTTTCTCATTACTAATTTCTGTCATTTATAATCAGTTAGATGTGAATACATATCAGCAACATATATCAACAACATATCATCAACAAATCATCTTCACAAGGAACACAAAGAACACAAGATGCATGTACAATTTTTCTTTTTATTATGGACTTCAATACGGGGGTTTTTCAGAAACAACTGAATAGAGTACAAATCTACAAGATCACCAAATCTATATGCAAGACTCAACTTACATTCTCAGCCCCAACTGAGATGAGGCAACAATCCTCAACAAATATCAATCTTTCAACATAAACAAGTGCATCAACCATGCACCAACCTGTGCCAAACAACCTGTAATCAACATGTACCATAAACAAGTGCATCCAACCATGTACCGAGTATATACCAATCATGTGTCAAATACTCATCAACAATGACTCATCATCCAATCATGTGTCAAATACTCCAAATAGCTGCTCCCATTGTTTTCAAATACACTCTCATCTCTATTTTCCAAGTAGAATATTTTTCCTCATCAAGGATTGGTATTTCATCATCCATTTGTGTGTTTATGGATATCCTTCAAGCTTGTTAAGTATTGTAGTGAAGGCCCACTCTGATACCAATTGTTGGACACACCTACCACACTTAGAGGGGGGGTGAATGAGTGTGGGGATCTTTTTCCCAAAACTTCCCTCTTACACAAAAACTCCTTAGTTAACATTCAACATTTGCTCATTACTCATTGCTGTCATTTATAATCAGTTATATGTGAATACATATCAACAATATATATCAGCAACATATCATCAACAAATCATCTCCACAAGGAACACAAAGAACACAATATGTATGCACAATTTTTCTTTTTATTATGGACTTAAATCCAAGGGTTTTTCAACAACAACTGAATAGAGTACAACTCTACAAAAGAACCAACTCTATATGCAAGACTCAACTTACATTCTCAACACCAACTGAGATGAGGCAACAATCCTCAACAGATATCAATCTGTCAACATAAACAAATGCATCAACCATGCACCAACCTATGCCAAACAACCTGTAATCAACTTGTACCATAAACAAGTGCATCCAACCATGTACCAAGTATATACAAATCATTTGTAAAATAATCATCAACAATGAATCATAAATATGTAGCAACATCATCAACTATACACCTCATGTCTTTGCCAACTCATCAACTGCTTGTCTCAACCATGACTAGTTTTGGATTAGTCAACAACCCCAACTTGAAATAATCATAATTTTGTACCTGTAATGAATAAATATCTGAAACTAATACACAATTTTCTTCAATGTGTTTTATGAAATTCATATAGGTGGTACTACTTGTAACCTCTCAGAAAAGGCATTATAGAAAAAACGACATACCTTGCTGAATTCTAGCTTATTCTAGAGAGCGGCCTTGTAGAGCGTGGATTACAAAAAATGTTAGTTTAATTGATTGGAAACGGTTACACCACATACTAAAGGCTGTAACCTAACCAATTCATTTTGTCTCACTGAATTTGGATATGTTATGAAGAAGTTATGATGTTTTTACCCGAAACACCTGTTTTTGACTAGTTTCAGGACCAGCCACAAACCCTATTTTCCACAGAGTGTAACTCCAAAAATAAAACGACCCACAAGATGAATTTTTTACCACAGATACTTGGGTATGGTTTCTCAATGTCATAGCAATTTCATGTTCTCAATCATTATAGAAAATATTTTATAGCAAAAATGGTGAGATGACCTGTAAATAACATACCTTAGAAAGCATCATCAAAAGAATTTATCCTCCCTTCAATTTCGACCCTCTTTTCTTCACCTTCCTTCTGAAATTCGGATTATATATCCTTGGTTACCTCATTCACCTATATATCTTCAATATGCTCAAGTGTTCCACACAAAAAATGCTCAAGAATCTCTCACAAGAAGCTCTCCATCAATACTCCAAAAGATATTCTCACAAGAAGCTCTCCATTGATCCACGAAAATGATGATCTACAAGAGACCATTTCTATCTTATTTATACTTTCATACTCTAGGTCACTTAACCCATTTTTAGGTCACTTAACCCATTTCTAGGTCACTTAATCTATTTTCCTTATTTTAGGGTTAACCACTTTCCATAAATAGAAATTTCTCCAATATTTTATCATTTAAATATTCCTTCTTGATTTTGTCACTTCTATTGATTATTTAAATAATCCACCTTGACTTTGTCACCTTAATTTATCATTTAAATAATGATTTTTTCTTTTAGGTCACTTTGACTTCTTTGACCTTGGGGGCTTCAAGCCTTCATGTGGGGGTCCTTCATCTTCATAAGGCCATAAATCTCAAACCATGAGGAGTTATGTGACATTCCACATACCATCGGAAATGGAATGACAAGAACTATCCATCTAGGATAGTTTCACCAAAAATTTCCTTGATCTTCATCTCATTATTCCACATACAAGCATGGGTCCTCCAACCATTCTTCTAGGATAACTTAATCCACAAAGAGTCTTCCCGTGAGGTTTTTCACCATAAGGGGACCACTTTGGAGTTCATCCATTATTGCACCTTATCAATCATGATAAGACACTAATGAGAGCATGGGTCCTCCAACCATTCTTCTAGGATAACTCAATCCACAAAGTGTCTTCCCGTGAGGGCTTTCACCATAAGGGTACCACTTTGGAGTTCATCCATTTGTGCATCTTATCAATCATGATAAGACAATAATGAGAGCATGGGTCCTCCAACCATTCTTCTAGGATAACTCAATCTGCAAAGCGTCTTCCCATGAGGGATTTCACCATAAGGGGACCACTTTGGAGTTCATCCATTTGTGCACCTTATC
>SNQJ01S0231007.1:0-11695 GCA_010110895.2 Picea sitchensis | reverse complement strand
TCTACGCCAAGTAGTGTTTCCTTTGAATTGAGATGCTCCATTTTAGGATTTATACTAGTAAAAGTTCACAATCCTCTAGAAATGATAGAATTGCATGTTTGGTAGACAAGCATCAATTTGTTTAACAAACTATGAATCATAGACTGTGGGAAAAACCTTTTTTTGTATTCTTACATTGACCAATAAAACCATAACAAATTTTTAGTACAAAATATTAACCACACACACACAGACACACACACATGAACCCTAAGTAAACAAATGAGAGAAGAGAAAGGAATAATATGTACTGATACGAGTGAATGAAGATAATAATATGAATAATGGAGTGGAGAGTGCAATCTATCCTAGTTGAATGATCCTTGCATCCAACATGTCTTGTGCCATATTTTCAATCTCTCTCATTTGATCATAAGGGTATCTATAGGGCCTTATCTTGGCAGAGATACTACATGGTGTAAGTTTAATGGCATGTTCAGAGATCTCATGAAAAAGGAAACCTTATGGGAATTTCCTGAAACATCATGTCATGCTTATTGAAGTTATGTTTATCTCTAAAGGAACATTTCATACTTTAAGTTGGGATTATATTCAATGAATATTAACAATAACTCCATTAACATGTTTTGAGGAGCTTCTCCATTTTATGTGAGCTAATCACTTGAATGGGTAGATCCTTTAGGCCATTAAGCCGATATTCCCTTCACTCTATGGAGAACCTTAAAAGTAATTCTCCATGGTTCATGGACATTGTACCCCCAAAACCACCCTTTCAATAACAATGGTGTAAATGGAAATTGATAATTTGTAATCTACTTAGTTTAATGATGTGTCATTTTCCTCCATTTACAATCACCTCTTGAAAGTTTATAAATGGGTGTGTAACACAATTTAGTTTGTATACCATATTTTTGTTAATGAAAGTGTGGGTACTACCTAAGTCGATAAGGACCATGACATTTTGGTTGTTGATGTATCCTACAATTTTAATGGTTTAAGGCATGTCGATATCTTCCAAGGAATTCATCAATATGGTGTAAAAAGTTTCTTCATTTTTTAATGAGCACTCAAACTATTCTCATAGATCCTATTGAGGTTCCTCTCATACTTTTCATTATTCTTGAGGTGAATAGTATTTATTTGGAACATTTTTTCCACCAATACCATTTTTTATTACACCCAAAGAAAAATCCCTTAGCTCGTATCTCTTCCATTGCCTATATCATGATTATGGTGTGTTTATGCATTCTTTTGTTATTTAGAACATATTTATCATTACTTCAGGCCATGGATCCTATGAGAGACTTATGTTTATATACATTATTAGATTCAATATAACAAGCTAACTTGATGGATTTGACCATAATAGTTGGGACCTATATTCTAATTTAAATGTTGGGTTACATCATTTAAGCCATGAAAGTAAAGGCCATGTTAGCGTCTAGATATGCACCTTTTTTTTTAGGCACTAACTATTGCAAAAGTTGTATATCTGAAGGTTTTTCTTATATAACATTGCATGAGAATGATGGGGTCCATTAAACCTTGATTTGTCGAGGTTTATGTTCATTAAAAGTTTAAGATATCTATTGTTCCTTACTTCTAAATTAAATGGATATTTGTTGGACAATAAAGGCATCATCACATAATATTTTTGTTGAGAGTGAAATGATAGTATGGGTATGCACTCTTAAAGTATCCATGCTCCTGTCAAACCCATATGGCATCCACGAGGATGATATTGAATATGGATGACCTAACCTATTGTCATCAATAAGCCTAGCAAGTATATGAGCTAGCTAACTGTCTGAGGTGTGTGCCTATTGGTTGGATGTCATTTGGTCATGTACGAGCTAGCTACTTGTCTGAGGTTTGTACCTATTGGTTGGAAGGAATTCATATGCATATGAGTTACAACTCTAAGTCCCTTTTATATTACTAAGGCCTATTTTCATTTGTGAAGCCTAGCATTCCAGCTACAGACCTACCATTGAAGGGAAAAATAACTTATTAAAATGCATATCTTATTTCTCCCTTTCATGTCATGCATTTCTTATTGACTTGTTGACTAGACAAACCAACAACAATCTTTTGAAGCTCAAAAGGGTCACAACTTGGAGCCTAAAAGGATCATCCAACAATCTCTTTCCATATGCCAAGTCCTCGGTGCCAATCATATCAGATAAATATTTTTATCCCTACAAACCCATAATGGATTTCACCCTTTCTAATATCCTAACTTCAAAAATATTCCCACAAGCCCAACACCTTAAGATAAATTGTATTTTGTATATTTCTTAGGTTCATATATATTAGAGGATTTCTCTCTTTATGTTTCCCCCAAATTCATTAATCATCCCACATACCTAGCACATCGTTCTTCATTAGATTTTATATTATTTTTAGGTCCATTAAGTTAGGAGGATTTGTGTTTCTATGCACCCTAGTACAAAATCCACCTGTATACTTGACTCATGACATTATATTTATTCCATATACTTTTGGGTCCATCAAGATAGATGAGGAAATTAAGCATTGCAACTCCCCATTCTCTCATTCCCCAAATTGTCAAGAGTCCTTACATGTGGTTGAAGGGAATAATATGTGGTTTTGTAAAGGGGAACATGTAAATGTTCCACATTGTAGGGAATTTTAGTTTCAACAAGAATCAAATCCTTCTATTGGTACCTAGTACACAAGACAAATGGAGAAGAAATGAAGGCTCTTTTATTGATTTGGTTTACTCATCATGATGCATTTGAATTGAGATCCTTGGAGGGCATATTCATTGTCTTTGCAAGACCTTGTTTGGTGGACATATTTGGAAGAACGAGCCTAGCTTGGGCTTCCTTGGGGATTGAAGCCCATAGGTTCTATACCAGGTCCCACACACCGAATGATGATGACATGCCTTTGGAGGCCTAAGAGACACCTTGGAGGATCTCACCTATCACCTACAATCCAAACAACTTACCTTTGGAGGCCAAAACATCACCTTTGAGGGCTTGACATCACCCTAGGGCTAGGGTTAAGTGGTGATTGAAGACACTTCACCTTTGGAGGCCTAGTGCACTCATATCCAACTCAACGAATTGACCTCTTGGAGGGATATGTGTGGCAATAGAAATATAGAGTGGAGGAATTAACTTGTTCAAGCTTTCTTTTAATTCAAGTTTGCTCCCTTCATTTTATGCACCTTGATATAGAGTGGAGGAGTTAACTTGTTCCCTTCACAAGATTTCTTTTATTCTAAGAACCTATTGACCTGGAGTGGTGCAGTGCTTAAGTGTAGAATCTTCAAGTTGATCACCCCAAATTCATTCCACTATCAGGAGGGAAGAGGGGTGTTCCACAACAACCCTAGTTCAATCGAGAGGCCATCACACATTAACAATAAATTTGGTTTTCTAAGGCATTTTTTGTTGTTGTGTCTATCAACTATAAGCTTTTTCTATCAAATAGATAGCCCATTGTCATAATACACCATGCTCAATAAAAGAATCACAATATTTTTAGATTGTCCAATATTTTGATTGCTTACTAGATTCACAAGATTTGACTTGCAAGTTTTGTTGAGATTATGTAAGCAATTTTCCTTTTCAACTTATGAGCATAAAAACCCAAGTCTAAGAATGGATCAACGAATATGTTAGCCTCTAAAAATATTCCCATGTCCAAAAAACATTCACAGACTTCTTCAAACATAACTATTATTTTTACCATGCATTTTAGAAGTGTTATTTACTGATAATCATGTATTGTTTTCCCTTGAGAAAGCATGTACTACACATTCATCCATGTTGCATGGGGTTGATCATGTAGAGACCTTACAATTACCATAAGAACAAGTAGTAACCCTTTGCGTTCTACTATTGCCTATAATGGAATTGTTTCTAATTTGTAGCATTTGATTTATTGAAGGAACACGTAACTCTTTGACTATGTTTTAATTTGATGTTTTTGTAATGGATTTATGCTTAAATGCACAAAAGCATAAAATGGACATAACATTGGGCTCTCTAAAAAATGATAAGCCAAACTAGCTCTTTGTTGTAGTTGTGTATGTGCATCTTCATTGTTTTGAAAATTAGGTCTATGTCATCCAGTCTTCTCCCACAATGTCTCCAAAAGTCCCTTACGAAAGGAGCACATGTTATTAACCTCTTGCTACTCGTGATAAAGTTCAAAAATAATTGAATATCTAATTAATTTAATTTGTAGATTGTCTTTTTTTTTTGTTGATTTTCATCAAGTAATGAAAATTGTCAAAAATAATGATAGTATTCATGTCCAAAAATATATTATGGCTCTACAACATCGGAGCATTAAGTCGTAAGTTCCAGATTCCTTTGAATTAATTCGTAAGTGCCATATGCCTTCTCACACATTCCTAGGTTTATTGGCTTCTCAATGTCATGCTTGTTGATTAAGGTTGGTTGTCATTGATGTCAACCCTTGAAGAAAGCCTCGTAGCACAAAGGTTTGGGTAATGGACCCAATATTGTTTGATGTAAATATGACTCATTATTGTTTTTTCATGGTTGATAAGAAGTAAATATGTCCATATGCCTTTGAATTAATTCATAAGTGCCATATGCCTTCTCACACATTCCTAGGTTTATTGGCTTCTCAATGTCTTGCTTGTTGATTGCTAGTTGGTTGTCATTGATGTCAACCCTTTGAAGAAAGCCCTCGTAATAGTACAAAGGTTTGGGTAATGGACCCATTATTGTTTAATGTAAATATATTCCATTATTGTTTTTCATGGTTGATAAGAAGTAAATATGGATGAACTCCAAAGTGGTCCCTTTATGGTGAAAGCTCCCACGGGAAGATTTTGGTGGAGTAAGAGAACCCATGCTTACCAGGAATAATGAGATGCAGGATGTTAATCTCATAGGGAAACTATCCTATATGATAGTTCTTTTCATTCCATTCCCAAAGGGTATGTGTAATGTCAAATAACTCCTCACGGGTAGAGAGTTATGGCCATGAGAAGTTGAGACCCCATGTTTGGGTAATGCACCTAAGTTTGTTTTGATGGGTAACCAGATGAGTTATGATATTTTCTAATAATATTCAATATGGATAGTACATTTCATGCCATTTCCTGTGGTATGTGAAATAACATCACATAATCCTCACGGTTTGAGAATTATGGCCCACGGGTTGAGTGACCCTCATATGTCATCTAGAAGCCCTAAAAGGTCAAAGTAGTCATCAAAGTGGTTTAATAGATTTTAAAGGTAAATAATAAAGTGGAAGTAATGAGTGTATAATTCAAAGTGAATACAAAATCAATTATTCAAATAATAAATCAATGAGAAATTAGAAGTGTACCCAACCTTAAAATAAGGAAAAGTGGGCCAAGGACCTAGAAGATGCTTTAAGGAAGCTACTTGAGAGTATAAATAAGAGGCAAGGCTCTCATTTAATAACAAACACTTGAGAATATTGAATACCTATAAGTTTCTCTTGAGGTAACCAAAGGATATCTAAGTTGGAATTCTAAGTAAAGAAAAGAAAAGAAGGTCTGAATGCAAGGAAGGATAACCTTTTGATGGTGCTTCATGGCATATTTATGTGTCATCTCTCACAATTTTGCTATAAAATGTTTTTTATATAATGATTCAATAATGAAATTGATATGCCATTGAGAAAGTATATCCAAGTATCTGTGGTAAAAATTCATCTTGTGGTCAGCCAGGATGGAGTTACACTGAAAATAGGGTTTGTATTAAGTCCTCAAACTAGTTAAAAACGTGTTTTGGGTACAAACGCCATAACTTCTTCTTACAACAGATCCAAATTCAGCATGCATCAAATGTGCTGGTTAGGGCATGTTTCTTTAGTATCTTTTAATATGTTTATACTATTTCAATAAATATCCCTTGCGGCACTTTCCACAAGGTCGCTCTCTAGATCAAGCCAAAATTCAGCAAGGTATGCTAGTCATTTTGCTATAACTCCTTTTTTAGAGGTTCCAAGTTGAAACTTGAGGAATTGCATAAAACATACTAAAGAAGATTGTATAAGCTCTGCAAATCTTTATACATTACAGGCAGAAAAGAATGATTATTTCCTAATTTAGGGTTGTTGACTAATCCAAAACTAGTACGTGAGATCAAAGAAAATTCATTATAAGAAAATGCTAGTCTCTTGTTGTTAAAGCTAAGGAATATCAGGTGAATGTGACTACATAATAATTGTAGTATATTACAAAGAGCTACAAATCAGATTTGTATGATGAAATTGATGAGGGATTTTGGTTGAGGTACATGTTGAGTACATGGTTGAGACAAGTAGTTGATGAGTTGGCACATTACGAGGTGTATAGTTGATGATGCTGGTACATTATTGATTGAGTCATAGCTGATTAGTATTGGACATATGATTTCATACATACTTGGTACATGGTTGGATGCACTTGTTTTATGGTACAAGTTGATTACAAAGTGTTTATACAAAGTTTGGTGCATGATTGGTGCACTTATTTATGGTACAAAGAGGCACAGGTTGACAGCGAATTTAGATTTATTGGTACAAGTTTATAGTGGTACATCTCACAATGAAAGGTCGACAATGGTTCCATCATTCTAAAACTTCTACTTTAGGGTGGCAGGAAAGGACCGGTGGTTGTAGCCAAAGAACATAAATGGGGTTGTAGCCTCCTTCCGGGTTGTAGCCAGAGAACAGTAGTTGTAGCCGCAGAATTGGGGAGTTGGAGCTCTTCCAGGTCATATCCTAAGAAACTAGGGTTTGGAGTCTCCTTCTAGTTGCAACTGAAAAAAGGAAGTGGTGCTTCCAATGAATGTAATTCTTCACATATAAGAAAATCATTATGTGGTTTTCCCGATTTGGGTTTCAAGTAAAAATACATCGTGTATGTATGTGTATGATTTTTCATTTGTTCATTTCTATTTACTCTCGTAGTTATTGGATGATAATGTCATTGGATATAACACTTGGATTATATGGTTAAAAAAGGATTAAATTCTCTATTACCGATTCACCCTCTCAAGAATCCAACAATTGGTATCTGAGTCGGTTCCTTAAGGAAATAGTTTAACCATTGAAGTTGGAGATCAAGTGGATTATTCT
Organism: Picea sitchensis; assembly: GCA_010110895.2. Taxonomy (NCBI): domain Eukaryota; kingdom Viridiplantae; phylum Streptophyta; class Pinopsida; order Pinales; family Pinaceae; genus Picea; species Picea sitchensis. The sequence continues at coordinate 4,594 of SNQJ01S0231007.1, read as the reverse complement.
CGAGAATGTGGAGTACTACAATGTTTAATGTGGGTCGTATCGGTTTTAAGTAGGAGATGTGGAGAATAAGGATGGAAGTATTTTTACAGGAACATGGAAATTATATTTGGATATCAGTTATTACAGGATATGATAGCTCAAAAGGGAAAAGATCAAATAAGAAGGAATTGAGGAAAATAACAAAATAGCAATGATTTCATCCGAAGATTATCACTTAATCCCGTAAGAGAAAGGTTGGTAAATGTTCATCAAAGAAAAGAACTTTGAGATAAGTTACATGACATATATTCTTCACCTCCACTCACAAATTCAGGAAATGTCAAAGAAGATGCAGATAGGAATCAAGAAGAATTATGTTCACTATGTCAAGAAGATTTGTAGATGAAGAGTACATAATCACTAAAGGTATGTTGTTTTGTGTTAATTGTGAAAAACGTGGACATCTTGAAATAGAATGCCATGAAGGAAATGAGACAGGAAAAGAAGTTGAAAAAGGAAGACAATTAAGGAAGAAGAATTGATTAGTGCTTAGATGAACTAAGAAAATAAAAAAAATCACTCAAGAAAGAATTGAGGAAAAAGAGGAAAGTGTCTACATTTTGAAGAATCCTAACAGATCATCGCTAACTCAATAACTCCAATAAAAGAAGCCGGAAAGATCAAGAAAATCTTGAATATCAAAAGCAAGGTTTGGAAACCAACATAGCAACACAAAAGGAAGAAGCAGAAATGAGAGAAGATATTGACAGATCATCTTAAGGAAAAGAACTAATGATCTAAACTAGATTGAGGAAGAGTTTAATAAGAAGAGAAAGGGACTTGAAGAAGAAATAATCACATTAAATGTTTATCTTTAAGAAGCTTAAAAGGAACATAAGAAGTCCTAAAGTCTCAGATAATGAAGAAAGAAGAAGAGGTTGAGAAGTTTGAAGAAGAAGGTCAGCATTGAGGCTAAAATCGGCTGGCTCAACAAGAACGTTGAAGATACTGAAACATCCACATTAGTTATAGAGAATGAAGAGAATCCACAGTTGTTAGAAAAAGAAGAATGAAAAAATAGAAAGAGTTATGCGTATAATCAAAGGAAGGAATCATGGTCAACCGTAATCTAAGAAAACTATTAAAGATACATCTTCAAGGATACCATCCATGTTTGCTTCTGCCAAAGAAGCTCAATCATGATCATGATCAGTCAAGACAAAAATTCAGAAGGACTATGCCACAAAGAAGATCATTCACTCCCAGGTATGCAAATTTATTTTATGGTCATTGTTTTTATTGTACTAACTTTGGACATAAGGTTGCAGATTGCAGGGGTTATAAAATAAATGTTCAAGCAAGAAGTGCCTATGTGGCCTCATGTAACATTGAGTGTTACGAATGTCATAACTATGGACACATAGCCAGTGATTGTAGAAGCATGATCGACACTTCCATGAAAGAGAATATTGATATCAGATATAAGAAAGTATGGATAAGAAAACAAGAACAGGTGAACAAAGACCAGGTACCAGAGATTGCAAGATTGACAATAAAACAAGATGAAGAAAATTATACAGAGAAAAAGAAAGATGTCAGATACAAAAAGGTTTGGAAAATAACTGGAAGAAAGGAAGGGCAAGCAAATAAGGAATAGGTTCAAGAGATTTTACTTTCAGGCATTGTAGTGAAAGATGAATCCACAGATAGAAATAAAGAAGTCATATCTCAGAGAGATAATGAATCTACCTATGAGGATGATGATGAATCTACTAATGAAGATGATGATGAATACACATCAGAGAAGGAATTGTTCTGAGCCATCTGGCTTAGAGACTCCCAAGTAATATGAATATTAGACAGGGGGAGTCTATGCAATAGTTTTGACAGACCAAAGAACCATCCTTCGAGCAACTTGCAGAGTTTGAGAAGATAGATTCAGATCAATCAGTTAGCAGAAGTACAGTTTGATATTATAATGATAAATGGGTTAGCATTATGGACACTTGCACAAGTAGAGTCTTGGACAGTATGGAGAGAGATGGATTCGTAAGAAGACTTAGCAGGTTTGGATAGATATATGATAGTGGACGAGAGCATGGATTCATAGATTGGCTCAGAGAGTGGTTCAAAGACAAAGGAACATTATCATAATGGATGATAATTACACATGAAATGGCTCAAACAATGCAAATGGATTACAAATTGACAAATATTTTTTGGACAGGTAGTGCATACATCAGTTCACATTCAAAATAGAGTAATGCTCAGAAATAACACTGAAAAAACTCCCTACGAGCTATGGAAAGGAAGACCAGCAAATGTGAAGTACTTCAGAGTTTTTGGAAGCAAATGCTATATCAAAAGAGAAGATGGAAGAATGGGAAAGTTCGACTCTCGTGTGGACAAAGGAGTACTTGTTGGTTACTCAAGTACAAGGAAAGAATACAAGTGTTACAATCTAAGATTGAACAAAGTTGTGGAAAGCATCAACGTAACAATTGATGAAACAAGCAGACTAGAATCAAAGGAAGAATAAAACAAATCAATGGAATAAATTTTCGAGGAAGAAGATGAAAAAGAAGTAGAAGAGGAAGATGAAGATGAAGGGAATCTAACAGAAGCAAAAGAGAAAGTTCAACAAGTACTCCAAAGACACCTAGAAAATGAGTACAGAAGAACCATCCTTCAAATCAGATTATTGGAAACAAAGATGCAGGAGTTAAGACTAGAAGAAAAATCCATTCACCAGAAAAAACACACCTAGCACTCTTATCTACAATTGAACCAAACTCTTTTGAAGAAGCCAGCAAGGATGAATTTTGGAATAAGGCCATGGATGAAGAATTGGATCTAATAGAGAAAAATGACACTTAGGAATTGGTTCCAACACCAAAAAATAAGAATGTGATCGGCACAAAATGGGTTTTCAGGAATAAATTGAATGAATATGGACAGGTTACAAGGAACAAAGCTAGATTGGTATGTAAAGGATATGCTCATATTGAAGGAATCGACTTTGAAGAGACATTTTCCCCAGTTTCCAGAATGGAAGCAATCCGTTTGCTTTTAGATTATGCATGTTCCAAAAATGTTAAAGTATACCAGATGGACGTAAAATCATATTTTTTGAATGGGGAACTTGAAGAAGAAGTCTACATTGAACAACCATAAGGATTTCAGTTGTCAGAGAACACAGATTATGTGTGTAAATTAAAGAAGGCCTTGTATGGCCTAAAATAGGCTCCTAGAGCATGGTACTCTAGACTGGATAAGTATCTGCAATAGGAAGGGTTCAAAAAAGGAAGTGCAGATAGAAACCTCTACATCAAGGTAAGTCAAGGTAATATTTTATTAATTGAATTTTATGTTGATGATATTATTTTTGGTAGTGATAATGACAGGTTAAGCCAGAAATGTGCAAAAGATATGCATAAATAATTTGTAATGTCACTACTTGGAGAACTATCCTTCTTTCTAGGACTTCAGATACATCAAAGCAACCAAGGAATTTTTATTTCTCAAACCAAGTGTATCATAGAAATGCCAAAGAGGTTCGGAATGGAAGATTGTAAACCAGTTATCACTATCATGAAAACCAGTTGCAAGTTGAGCAAAGATGATGATTCGAAGTCTACAAATCAAAGGCAATACAGGTCAATGATTGGAAGCCTATTGTATGTGACAACATCCAGACCAGATGTAATGTAAGCAGTTTGACAGGTGGCACGATTTCAAGCAACATCAAAGGAATCACATGTATTATCAGTGAAGAGGATTTTCAAATATCTCAAAGGAGCAGAAGAGTTTGGGCTATGGTATCCAAAAGGAAAGGATCTATCACTAATTTCCTACACAGATGTAGATTGGGAAAGTTGTATTGATGACCAATGAAGAACTAGTGGAGCAGTGTCCTACTTAGGTGAGTGTTTAGTATCATGGATAAGAAAGAAACAATCATCAGTATCTCTATCTACAGCCGGGGCATAGTATATTGTAGTAGCAACATGTTGTACATAGGTTCTTTAGATGAAACAAACTTTGACAGATATATAGGTTGAGTATGATGAGCCCATTCCAATATATTGTGATAATACAAGTGCCATCAGTATCTCAAAAAACCCGGTGATGCACTCCAAGACGAAGCACATTCCAATCAAATATCACTTTCTACAGGAACATGTTGCAGAAAAGAACATCCGAGTTGAGTATGTGGGAACAGAAGAACAAGTGGCAGACATCCTTACAAAACCACTTCCATGGGAAGCCTTTGAATATATTTGCCAAAGACTTGGAGTTATTTCTACTCCAAAATGAATTATTTTTTAATGTGTATCTTATATGTCATAGATGTACACGAGGAAGAACCATAAGAGGACAGTTCAGTCAGGGGGAGCAGCCCCAGATGGAAAGATGACAAAGGGGGAGAGATTTATCAAATGCGAGGATAGAGGCATGGTTCCATGGGAAGAATATTTATTATATGCAGAGGACAGAGGCATGGTTCTAGAGGGAGCATGAATGATATGATTTTAGTATTGCATCAGAGTGTTGCCATCAATGCCAAAGGGGGAGATTGTTGATTAGGGTTGGTTGTCATTGATGTCAACCCTTG
>SNQJ01S0231005.1:14244-24491 GCA_010110895.2 Picea sitchensis | reverse complement strand
ATGATGAAATTGATGAGGGCTTTTGGTTGAGGTACAAGTTGGGTACATGGTTGAGACAAGTAGTTGATGAGTTGGCACATACATAAGGTGTATAGTTGATGATGTTGGTACATATTGATGAGTCATAGTTGATGAGTAATTGACACATAATTGGTACATACTTGGTACATGGTTGGTTGCACTTGTTTATGGTACATGTTGATTACAGATTGGTGCATAGTTGATGCACTTGTTTATGGTACAGGTTGATTACAGGTTGAGGTACATGTTGATGCATGGTTTAGGTTTATTGGTACATGTTTACATCGTTATATATCACAGTGATAGTGTGACAGTGGTTCCATTATTCTACTTCTACTTCAGGGCGGTTGGATGGGGCAAGGGCAGGTGGTTGTAGCCACCTTCCGGTTGTATCCAGAGAGCATAGGGGGTTGTAGCCTCCTTCTGGTTGTAGCCAGAGAATTGGGGAGTTGGATATTCCCTCAGGTTGTAGCCTGAGAAACTAGGGGGTTGGAGCCTCCTTCCAGTTGCATCTAGAAAACAAAGGAAGTTGGTGCTTCCAATGAATGTAATTCTTCAAGACATATAAGATAAAGCATTATGTGGTTTTCTCCTGATTTGGGTTTCCACGTAAAACATTGGTGTACCGTGTATGTGTGTGATTGTTCATTTATTATTTCTCATTATTAGATAATAATTCTACATTGATATAACACTTGGATTATTTGGAGAAAAAGGATTATAATTACGCTATTACTAATTCATCCCCCCCCTCTCAGTAATCCAACAAACCTCACGCGACCTCGTGCTTAAATCCATTGTAAGCAGAGCCTCTTGATATTATCGATTATAAAATGGATTTCTCCACTCCCTTAGTCATACACATATGTTTATTTAATAGCCTTGGAGAAGTTTACTCACAAAATACTATTACAAGGCTCTAAATCCTAATCTAGTTTGTGGACCCTAGAAAATAAAATTGTTACTAATCAATTTTAAATTATAGCGTTAATTTTAATGACCTTGCTTACTCAAAAGGTGCGGTCGTGAAACTAGTGATGTTATGACTCAGTAAATAAAATAAATGAATATGAATACAATGCAAAGTCCTAACTTCAATTTCCAATAAATTATATGCTTTTCAAAAATGAAATTTTCAATTCAATTTTGCAATTCTAAATAAAATTAAATATTTCTTTACATGCACTAAGATAAATGAAAAAGACTCAAGAGATCAAAATGCCAATCAATGTAAAATGCCTAATATTTGTGTATTTTCTATATAAGAGAATGAAAATGCAAGGATTGAACATCATGTTGATATAAATACTCTATTGTGTATAAATAGAGACAACCCAAGTAGGATATCAAGGAGAAAAACACCTAGCCCAAGGTGCAAGGAAAATCAAAATGAAAAGACGATGAGAAAGGCACCACCCAAAAATTCAACCAAAGACAGGTTTCCTGTCATTCCATATACACTTAACAGTTACCACATAGACCCAAGAAGACTCAACAATCATCAAAACCTATCGAGAAACTACCAAACCCAACAATCAAGCAACAAAGGTTGATGTACGTGATTGTTCAAGGGAAAAACGTGTATGTACGCAACTTGCATAAGTACAACATGCGTATGTACGCAACTGTCAAGAAAAAACTCGCGTATATGTGTCAAAACATAGCTAGGCTAAGGAGAAGGCTAAGAAACTCAGACTCAAAGTGAACAGAGGTTGTCAAGCAATCATACGACAAGAAACTCAATATGAATGAGAGAAATCTAAGAAGAAAAACACTCCAAACCCCCAAAAAAGAAGATTATATCCCCAATATGGTCGCCAATTCTGTTATGAGGAAAATCTTTCTATGGATAGGGGTAAACCACAACAGACGGAAATGACTACATAAATCAACTCTAATATAAAGTATGCTATATAAACAAATATGCTAACAAGACAAGATAAGAGGCCTACCTTGTCTAGATGTTCGATGAAGTCCACCGTTGAGCACTTGACCCAAAGAAATATACCTGCAACTAGTCCTCAACAACCAAGCAACGCAAGCATATGGAAATAATATATATTGTTAGAACATTCAATAACATAATCCAACCAAATTCATAACAAATACGTCCATGGAATAATAATTCAAATATTTGCGAGATATTAATTGGATGAGCAAAGAGTATTTCTATCAATATATAATCAACATAAGTCAATGAGTTACAAACTTCTGTGTCGGCATGATTCAGAACCGAGAAACTAAGTTCCTTCCAGTTGGGCCTCCACCACTTCAATCCTCCACCAAAGGCAGGCTCATATAAGAGAGACAATGAAGTTCTCAATCAATANTTATTTCGATGAGAAAATAGTATTTCTATTAAGATATAATTAGGAGAAGTGAATGAGTTATAGACTTCCGTGTCAGCATGGTTCGGAACCGAGAAACTAAGTTCCTTCCAGCTGGGCCTCCACCACTTCAATCCTCCACCAAAGACAATCTCATATAAGAGAGACAATGAAGTTCTCAATCATTAAGGGAAGATCTTGGGGGCTGAACAATGTGTTCAGACTTAAAGGACAAAGGGATGCAGACTCAATGTGAAGTGAATAATTTTTCCAGAGTAACTTTGCTCTCAAAGTTGAATTCTTTCTCCATTTTTCCATAGCTCAGATTTGGCCCATTTATAGCCTTAAAGTGGAACTGAAGGGATGATTCAGAATGTTTCCAGTCTATGGAAGGCCAAGGATCATTGATCTCATGATGTGACATGGAAACCTGGCACCATTTTTTAATTTTGGGCACATTTCCCGATGTACGCAGGTTGTAGTGGTGCAACCTGCATATACACATGATGTAATATAGGCATGGTGTGTATATGTGGAAAAATCATGTTTTTATCTCTGGGATTTTCAAAAAGGGACTTCAAGTCTACATAGGGAAATGAAAAAAGGCCCTCTGTGCAAGATTGCATAGGGTGAGGCAAATCTTTCTATAACAACAGATAAAATAAACTATAATGTGTTCTCTCCATTACAATATTACAATATGGAATGCCTCAAATGTAACAACTATGGACATGAAGCCAATGAATGTATATTTTCAAAGTATGTCAAAGAGATAAATATTCCCAACAATCAAAAAGTATGGAATAAAAAGAAAGAAGAGAAAACAGAGTGTAAAGTAGCCCTGTATGACAAAAACAAAGGATGTCGGTGGTATATGGACAATGGATGTTCTAAACACATGACTGGAGATCAACGAAAATTTCCGAAGTTAACGAATAAAGAAAAAGGAAAATTCACCTTTGGAGATAATGTGTTAGCCAAGATACTTGGAAAAGGCACTGTTGGCCTAGGGAATAACAAGGCCAAAGTAGAAAATGTATTTTAGTAGAAAATCTTAAGCCTAATCTCCTAAGTATAAGTCAAACATGTGATCAAGGTCACACACTTACCTTTGATTCCCATAAATGTGAGATAAGAAGATAAGATACAGGGAAGCTAGTGGCAGTTGCACCAAGAACATCCAACAATGTGTACATCCTTGACATGGAAGGAGAAGAAACATGTTGATTAGGTCAAGAATATGAAATTTGGCTATGGCATAGAAGGTTGGGACATATAATATTTGACAACTTAATAAAATCCAATAAGAATGAGGTAGTAAGGGATCTTCCAAAGATTATAAAGCCTTCAAATCCTATTTGTAAACATTGTCAAATAGGGAAGTAGACAAAAGTTAGGTTCAATAGAAAAGAGCATTCTTCATCAAGACCCTTGGAGCTTATTTACACTAACCTATGTGGTCCTACTAAAACTAAAAGTATACATGGAGAACATTACTTTATGTTGGTCATTGATGACTACACAAGAATGACATGGGTATACCTTCTAAAGGATAAATCAGAAGCCTTTGAAAAATTTAAGGCATACAAAGCCTTTGTAGAAAATGAAACAGATCTCAAAATTAAATTTCTGAGATCAGACAATGGAGGACAATTCACCTCTAAAGATTTCATTAAGATTTTTGAAGATCATGGAATCAAAAGACAATTTTCATCTCCCATGACTCAACAACATAATGGAGTGGTTGAAAGGAAGAATAGAATTGTCCAAGAAGCTACAAGAACCATGTTGAATGAAGCCAAACTTCCAGATAAGTTTTGGAAAGATGCAATATACACAATAGTTCACATACTCAATCGAGCAAAATTGAGACCTAACCGTGACAAAACACCTTATGAACTATGGTTTGGTAGGCCAGCATCAGTGAAACACTTCAGAGTCTTTGGAAGTAAGTGTTACATAAAAAGTGATGAGGATAATCTAGGGAAATTTGACCCAAGATTAGATGAAGGAATATTTATAGGATATTCACCTAAAAAAAAGGATTATATATGTTATTAACTAAGACTACATAAAATAGTGGAAAGTGCCAATGTAAAGATAGATGATCTAAAGTTAAGACAAGTCATACCCCAGGACATATCAACATATGGTGATAAAAGTGATGTAGAATATCAGAATGAATAAGTTGATGTAGAACCTCAAGAAAATGAAGCCCACACTAATGATGAATATGACAAAGAAACACCCTTTCCAAAAGCCCCATCAAAAAGGGTTCAAAAGAATCATCCTGAAAGTCAAATTATTGGAGATAAAAATGCAGGTCTGGAAACAAGAAGGAAACTCACATTTGACTTAGAACAAGTAATGTTATCCGTGATAGAACCTAAGTCATTTAGAGAAGCCAACAAAATTAAAGATTGGATAAAGTCAATAGATGAATAAATAGACCAAATAGAGAAGAACTGGACTTAGGAACTAGTTCCAAGACCCAAGGACAAGAATGTCGTAGGAACTAAGTGGATATTCAATAAAAAAACTCAATGAAAATGGGCAGTTCATAAATAAAAAATCCATATTAGTATGCAAGGGATATGTCCAAGTGGAAGGTATTTATTTTGAAGAGACGTTTTCTCCATTAGCAAGAATTGAGGCCATCAAAATGTTCATGGCATTTGCATGCTTCATAAATTTCAAAATCTATTAGATGGATGTCAAGTCAACATTCCTTAATGGAACACTAGAAGAAGAAGTCTATGTTGAGCAACCGGAAGGATTCATGTTAACAAAAAATCAGGACTATGTGTGCAAGATAAAAAAGGCACTGTACAGTCTTAAACAAGCCCCCAGAGCATGGTTCTCAAGGCTTGATCAGTACCTGCAAATACAAGGATATAAGAGAGGGAATAATGACAACAACTTATACATCAAAATTGAGGATCAAAACATGATTATTGTGGTGGTATATGTAGATGACATCATATTTGGAAGTAATATTACTATACTAAGCAAGAAGTTTTCAAACAAAATGAAAGAAGAATTTGAAATGTCTATGCTGGGAGAACTGTCCTTCTTCTTAGGTTTACAAGTGACTCAAACAGAAAAATAATATTCATTTCCCAAGACAAATATATAAAGGAAATGCTAAAGAAATTCCAAATGGAAGACAATAAACCTATGAGTACTCGCATGGTCACTGGATGTAAACTAAGCCTATAATATGATTCGCCAAAAGTGGACCAAACTATGTGCAGATCAATGGTTGGAAGTTTTCTCTATTCAATAACAAGAAGACATGACATCATGCAGGTTGTAGGACTCATGGGGAAATTTCAATCTGCACCTAAAGAAACTCACTTAAAAGTAGTAAATAGGATATTCAAATATCTTAAAGGCACCTTAGAACTTGGATTATGGTATCCAAAAGATAAATACTTCGCTCTAATTGCATACACTGATGCAGATTGGGCTGGTAGTATAGATGATAGGAAAAGCACCAGTGGGGGAGCATTTTTTCTAGGAGAATGATTGGTAGCATGGATACATAAGAAACAAACATCCACATCACTGTCTACAGCAGAGGAAGAATACATTTCTCTTGCATCTTGTTGCACACAAGTTATTTGGATGAAGAAAACATTAGAAGATTTACAATCAGATATGATCATCCCATTACTATTAATTGTGATAACACTAGTGCCATAAATATCTCTAAAAATCCTGTAATTCATTCTAAAAACAAACACATCGCAATCAAATATCACTTTTTAAGATATCAAGTTACTCAAAAAGTGGTAAAATTAGAATATATAGACACAAAAGAACAAATAACATACATCTTTACGAAACCTCTACCAAGAAGCACCTTTGAAAATCTTAGGCAGAAATTAGGAGTAATTCCCATACCTCATTAAAACTACAAAAGTTTCATAAGAAGAAAGAAACACATGGAAAAAGGGAATATCACCTCAGGGGGAGCATCGCCTCAGGGGGAGAAAAGAAAGATCTCTTTTGTCATTGTTGTCAAAGGGGGAGGATAAGCAGTAAAACCCGATTAAAAATAAAGAGTTTTACTTTGTTTCCATCAATTCCAAAGGGGGAGAATGTTGGACCTAGTATTACAGGGTTGGCATTGATGACAAAGAGGACCAATATGGTAAATGTTGGGAATGGAGTTGTGTTGGCAGTCAATTCACATTTTTATACTGTCCTTATAAGCTGCCTACACCAGTGTTTTGCAAACTTTGATTTTCATCGCAATCTTTGAATAAAAACGACACTATTATTTCGTGAATTTGCACAATTACCTTTGTTCTCGTTTTCACGACTGCAAGCGTGAAAACTTTGTTTTCGAAGTCACATTAAAATCGTCACTGGATTATTTTGGTTACTCTTGTCTAGGTGTTTATTGCATTTCCAATTTAATTATAGTCGTACAGTTGGCAAGACACCAAGATCTTTACTCATTTGGCACTCTTTAATTGTCAATGTGACTTCGTTTTTATAAGACTGTGATGATATTCTTATGATCGAGTTTTTTAATACATTGGTGGTTTTGAGGTTCAATAGTCTTTCATCGATTTCCTTGACACATTGGTTTCATGAAAAAACATTGATGTTGTGGTTATAACCTTGGTGTAATCATTTCATACAACACATATTTCATATGATCGAACCCTTGGTGATTTCGAATCCTTATTTTGGTTTTAAAACTATGCTAAAACTATTGCTCGCGCAAATGTTTGGTCGACTTACCATAGATTTCGTTGATTGTTTGAATGGCATGGTTTTTAACATATGCAATAGTGATTTGAATCATTATATGCGTCGTCGGTTGTACTGTGGGAAATGACTGTTTTGCATGGGCTGATTTAGCTCCACCACCTTCGCACATTCGGTCATTAATTCCTTCCCCCTATCCCAGGTTAACTCTGTTTGTTTTCGGGTAAGCCCGTGAGGTATCGACCCTGCGTATTCTCTGTTCGAACCCTTGCCCATTCATCCAGATCACCGTGTGCTCCTGTCTATGGCGCCTGTGGTGCGCATAGAGCCAAATGGTAGCCAAACTCTGTTGCTATTCGATAATGCTCGTAAGGATTTAGAAAATAGTGGTTGGTTGGTGTTTATACAAAGGTTCGAGGGTTTCAACCTTTCGGTTGCCCAACAATTCGCCCTCACCTTTGATGGGTGCAGGGCTAAAGTCGGTGACATACAACTCGAGCTCAATGAGGAATTCATAAGCTCTACTACAGGACTAGCAGCTACAGGCCAAAGATGGTTTAAAAACTACAAAGTCGACGAGGTGTCGTGGCCTTTACTATTCATATCAAGAAAGATTGTTTCCTGTGATAAAGGTATGCCTATCACTACCCTCAAACCCAGGTGGCATGATATTTTGGTAATTGTTAAACAGTTTGTGACCTGTGAAGGTCGGTATGGCTTGGTATTTCTGTATCACCTCCGGTTATTGATGAATTTCACAGGATACCCTTTGAATATGCCGCATTATTTCTTGTGTAGTCTTTACAAGATGTCTAAAAGATTCAAGTGTGAGAAGGCTGATAGCAGCTTTTTTCATCACGGCTTGATTAGACTCATTATCGTCCACCATTTAAACCTTAGTGGCGAGAATTGGTAAGCATTTCTATCTAGAAATGGCTTTGTTAATCCAAAGTCTGCTCAAATCGACAAGGCTGTGGTCAGTGAGACTTTGGCTGGACCAGCCGTGCCACTGCATATCCTTCTGCCCACTGTTAAACCCTCAGTTTTCCTCGACTTGGACCTATGTGATGCCTTGGTTAACTCGTGCGCTAAGGATGATATTAAGGTCATCAAAATACCTAGGAGGAAGAAAGACAAATGTGATACTACTGTCGATAGAAGGGGGAAGAAAAATGCTCGATTTATATCAAGACTTACCCGGAACAAACCTAAACATAACATCGACCAAAATCCCATAGTGATGAGCGAGGACTCGGACTCCGATATTGAGCGTTTCCTAGCTGAGGAGTACCCCTATTCCCATGGCCTATGCTCTAAAGAACCCTATGACTATGTCTCTAACTTACCCCCGTTCCTCAAACACAACCCAAACTACCCAGCAATCAAGATGCACAAGCAAACCCCTGGTAATCTAAACAAACCCTCACCTGTGATGCCAAAGCATGAGAAATCATCATGGGTCCAATGTAATGCTTGGCTAGAGTGTTATTACACCGACGTTCCCCTGTTGCAATCAAAGATCAAATCGTTAGAGGAACGGGTGACAATTCTGGCGAAGGAGAACGACAGATTACAAGCCAGTGAAAAGAAACAAAAAACCACCGGTTCGATTGTGTTCAGGAATGTCGAAGCAGCAACGACTTTCCTCAATTCACAATTATCATGATCGAAGCCTTTTCTTACTACTCAGGTATGAATTTCAATATTAATTTTGTTTTATGAGTTGGTTTAGATTAATATAACCGATTGGGTTTTCTTTCAATAGCTCTGTTTGTTTTGATTCAAAATGATTCTGTTGCTTTCATTTTACCAAGACAATTTTGTTATGGATCATGAGTGGGAAATTTGTTTGCTAAACTTGGACATAGCTATGATTTAGTTAATGAGATTTTATTATTCTCAATTTAGTATAAATGATTGATTTGTTTTCGATTTTGTTTGGATTGCTTTTGAAACAATTCTGTATGGATAGTCGATTGGGTTTGATTTCGATTAAGTTCTGTTTGTTCCTAAAACAATCCTGTTGACTTCAATTTACTAGGAATGATTATGTTTTGGATTGAATTAATATTTTCGTTTTGGATTATGATTGTATTCCACCTGCACACAAGATTTGTTTGCTAAATTCAAACACGACTATGTTGGATTTTGCATAACTATTGTGTCAATCTTAAAACGGTTCAATTCGTTCCTGTTTGATTTGATTCGCACAACAATGCTACATGCCTCGATTAGCACAGTCTCTTGCATAATACGATGGATTCAAAGTTAGTTTGGATTTAAACGATCTTGTTAATTTCGTTTTGATTCGAAAAACGATTTTGTTAATGGTTGAGGTGACATAAACTATTGCATGAATGATTTGTTTAACCGGTTACAGTTTGTGTCGATTGAAATAGGTTCATGAAAATGATTTCACTGCTTTTGAATTATCTAAGCAATTATGTTTACCCCAAATTGGTGATAACAAATGTTGAACAGAGTGCATGTACCCCTGTTACCTTTCGGTTGACCACGATTTCGTTTGTTTCAAATTAGCATAGAAGTTTTTATTTGAATGATTCGTTTGGTTTTCAATTAGCAATTAAATATTTGTTTAATAGTTTGAATATAATTCTTTAAGTTTTAGATTGATTTTAAAGCGATTCTGTGCTCAAATTAGACCAGCTACAGAATCACAAGATTCTGTAGCTAGTCTTAAGAATTAGATTTTTGTCAATTTTATCAATAAAATATCCTCTAAACTTGTCTATTTTTGTCTTCTTTCAGGTGCATACGAATTGCAATGATCAATTGGGCATGTTGTGGCAGTTTAGGAGATACTTTGGATATGGTTTTGTTTTAGGTTGTTAGCTTGAGTCAGAAATAGAGACTTGGGATATTATCCCCAGATTTTTGTAAACTGTTTTGATAATTCCCACAGGGATGTTTTACCCTGTGGGAGGTCTTTAAATACTTGTCATTTTTTGTAATGATCCCATCATCATCACTGTTGGGAGAACCAGACTATGGATTTATAATGATGCAGACTGAGATGAAATTTGATGCCTTGTAACAACTTTCGCTTTCAATATATCAAACTTTTGTTTCAAGTTTTCCTCATATCAGTTTGCAATTAATTATCGACTACTTTAGCTATCATGATTCATTGCATGTTGATGTGATTTGATTTATATG
>SNQJ01S0231005.1:0-14234 GCA_010110895.2 Picea sitchensis | reverse complement strand
CTGTGAAAATTGTCCAAGTGACGAGTGATTTGCGAGAACAAAGCCATCGATACCATACAAATTGATTAGGTTCTAAATATAAAGAAGCAATTCGTACCTTTTGTGTATGTGGCACATTATGGAGATAAAATAATTACTCCATCTGAAGTATCCATGTGATTGGGTCCTTGCCATAAAACTTCCTCATATCAATCTTAGGAACGTGGTTGGTCTTCGAACCAAATTTGGAGTTTCTCCATTCTTGATTCACCTTCCTTGTGTCCTCATCATGAATTTCATGGGATACATTTTCACTTTCAGGTGTCTTCTCTGTTAAGAAATTTTTCAATACTTACATGATATCCCCTTTTAAACCATCCATCTTAGTATCCAGCTTAGCTTCCATTGAATCCATCTTAGTATCCAACTTAGCTTCCATTAAATCCATCTTCTTTTGTAGTTCATTTATGTCACTACGCATTTCTTCACCTTCATCAAGAGTCCAAGTAGGATTTTCTGGAGACTTATTTGGTGTAGAAGTTCCCTTTTTTGGTGGCATGTTGGCCAAGTATCACTTTTGAACCTTGATTTTGAGGCGGTTCTGCTAGACAATATTTCTTCCATTGTATATCCCAAGTTTCGGCCCTTCTAGGTATGAAACTTTCTTTTATGTAGTTCTATGGTATTTCTTCTCTGCAATGCCACAGGTCTGATCAAAATTGGATGTGCCAAGTGGAATTTACGGTAACTTCCCCACAACTTGTCGATTTTTGTCCTTTCCAGGAGATCTCACTTGTATAGCGTGCCCTGCACAAAATAATTGATATAAAATTTTGAAACTCACACCAAAAGTACTACAGACTATCCATGATCCAATGAAACCAGTCCCACTCAATTTGGATACTCTAAGAAGAAGTTATGATTGTTTTACCTTGAACACCTTCTTGAGACTAGTCAATAGGACTAGTTAGATACCCTATCTTACACAAGGTGTATATACAAATTTAAGATGAACCAGAAGATGAAATTTGTCCCACAACTACCTTACTAATTTCTGTAAATAGCCTCCATATTTTAGGTTCTGAAACATTACAAAAAAGTTTTTATAGAGAAAATTCCGCAATGTCTTAGTTCAGGATGATTCCAGAACCCTATCTTGTACAGGCTATATCTCCGAAAGTATAAGGCCTCAGGACCTAAATTTTGAACCCAACGTACCTTGATCTGTCTACTAAATATCCTCCAAGTCATTCCTTCTGAAACATTTTAGAAAAAAAGTTATAGCGAAAATTCCAAGGTGTCTCAGATGTAGCAGCGAAACCCCGGGACCTTGAGCTCTGATACCATATGTTAAGAACCAAATATCAATATAGCATAGAAAAACCTCATAAAAAGTACTCAATACCTTGAAAAAGATATAATTTCAGATAATAATCCTCTTCGAGGGGGAAACCTCCTTTTACCCCACTTAAATGTTCAAGTACAAGATGATTCAAAATGAAAATGTCTCCTTGGTATATATAGGAGACTAGGAGGTATAATCAGAACTAATGGCCTAAAGCCAACATAAATAAAATAACATTACTAATATAATATGCCCCAATTAAAGGGTAATGAGACAATATCAGGGCTTAACAGAATTGATACAAAAATAATCAAGTAGATGTCAATAAGTTTGGTATAAAAGTCTCAACAAGAAAAGTCTTGACCAGTCAAACCCAAAGTCGAAAGTCGAAGTCAAAGAAATTGGGGGTCAAAATAGAAGGTCAAAATCGAAGAGGTCGAAGAAGTCGAAGGTCGAAGTCAGATAAGTAGAATAAGTTGAAATTGAAGAAGTCGAAGATCGAAGTCGAAGTCGAAGTCGAAACTGAAGCAAGTTAGAACGATCAAAGTCGAATTACACAAGTCGGTTTTCTTCTAAGTCGAGTCGGTCCAAGAAAGAAGTAACCTAAAGGTTGAAGTCGAAGAAAAATTAAATTGGGAAATACAAGTCGTGTCGAGGCTGAAACAAGTTGGGTGGACCAGAATCAAAATACTCAAGTCGAAATTTCTTCCTATTGAGTCAACCAAAAAGATGTTTGTTGATCGAGTGAGGAAACAAATATGAAAAAGGGTGAAGACCAAGTCGAATCTTTAGTGACTAGCAGTTAAGAGGGAACTGATTTTAATATCCACCATCAATTAAAATGTTTACAAGTTGAGTTTAAATAGTCACTAACAAAGGATATATATGGAGGTTCATTTAGACATTCATGAAAAGGTAAACTATACTGAAGTCCATCTGGCATCTGACGATGAAAGGAAAATATTGGTAAGTTTCTTTCAAATAACCATCTGTACCGGACACCACGCACATTCTCTAGGGAAACATATTGCGTGTCAACTAACTAGGCATGTTCTGCACAAAACCCATGTCATAGAATTGTAAATTCATTTCGAGTACTGCATAATCTTCGTACGAAATCAATGTCTAATTTTGTGTACGAAAATTGATTAATGAAATCACCATTTGTGTTAATTAAATGAAGGGGTGCAATGTTTCATTATTAAAAGACACAATGGTTCAACCTTATATCTTTTGGAAAGTATATAAGAAGACAAACAATGTGAAAGGAATGTGTCTGTGTGGTCTACATTAGAAGATCAGAAACAAGTACAAAGTCCAAGGAAGAAAGTCGAAGATACTTATGAAGTGAGGGTGGAAGGGTGGAGCAAGGAAGGACTAATGTCCTTTACTGATTAAAGTTTGAAGACAGGAAGTTGATACTTCCTAGGGTTGGTTCCCTAAAACAAGGGAGTTGGTGCTTCCTAGAGTTGGTGCCCTAAAACAAGGGAGTTGGTGCTTCCTAGGGTTGAAGCCCCGAACAAGGAGATTGGTGTCTCCCAATCATTATTGTAACTTGTATTAATGTATTGATTTTATATTCAAGTTTATTGTTGTTGATCAATTGTTGTTAATAAGTTAAATTTATTAAAATTTGAAATAATTAACCAATATTGATTCACCCCCCCTCTCAGTATTGACCAAATTTCCAACATAAGAAAACCCAGGTCATTCTGGTGTAGTCATCAATGAGTAGCATGAATTATTGTTCACCATCCAGTCCTTTTTTTCTAGTGGGCCCACATAAATCAGTGTGTAGAATCTCCAATACTTTGTTTGTAGAGTATTCCTTTGTCTTAAAGCAAAATTTTGTTTGTTTTCCATGTTGACAGTGCTTGCATATAGTATGCGTTGGCTTTGTAATTTCTGGAATTTCTCTTAAGCTAACTTCTTGTTGATCTTGAGAATATTATCAAAGTGTATATGGCCCATTCTCCTATGCCAAATCCAACTTTCATCTTCTTTTCCCAAACAACATCTTTCTTCTTCAATCTCATCCAAGATGTATATGTTGTTTGGAGTCCTTGTAAATGTTTCCACTAGTTTGCCTGATCCTTCTTTTCTTATTTCACATTATTTTGAATTGAATATAAGTGTGTGTCTCTGATCACACATTTGGCTCACACTTAGGAAATTATGCTTCATATTTTCAACAAGTAGGACATTTTCGTCCACAACATCTTTGTTTCCAAAACTGTCTGTGCATTTTCCTATAATTGTGGTTGAGTTATCATTTCCAAATGTGACAGACCCCCCCTTTTTTTTCTTCAATGTTATAAATCAGTTTTTGTCTCCAGTCATATGCTTTAAGCATCCATTGCCAATATACCAATGGATTTTTCTATTTTGGGCTTGTAAGGTGAACCCACATTCCTCAACCTTCAAATCGTCTTGATTCCTTTTCCAAGTTCTCTGTTGTTCTCCTATATGATTGAAAGGAACATGCCTAGTTTCCCTTGAAGAAATTATCAAATCACTTCTGCAATTTCTGGCTATGTGTCCAAAATTGTTACATTTGTAGCATTCAATTTCATAATTCAGAGCACCAAAACTGTTATAATTTTTGTCAAACACCTCACGGGGATTTCTAGGATAATTACCTTCATAATGATTCTTGGGATTTTCATAGATAATTTTTTTATAGGCGTTTATACCCTTTGCATAGGATCTACAATTTATGGCTTTATGCCCAAAATTATTGCAAGAATAACACAAGCCAAGAAAAATATTTTGGCACCTGAGTGTGGGTGGTCTTCGTTGGTGTTGTTCTTCTGAAATCATGATCTTCTTCTTAAGTCTTCTTCATTGCTGGTTGTTGATTCCACGTTCCTCTAAATGCATGATCTTCTTCTTGATTCTACTTTATTTCTGGTTTCTGTATGTTCTCCTTTACATGCTTGCATTCTTCTTTCTTGATGGAACAATTGACAGTATCGACATAACTTATTTTCTCTACTTGATTTCCTGCCATTATAGAGCTTGAAACCTCACCAATATTATTTTGTTTGTATCCAAGTCCATACTTGTCATAGAATGGTTTTTAATTGCAAATGATTTCATCTAGTATTTTGGTGTTATTACCAAAATTTAGTTGTACGTCTTTCTTCTAGAGTTTCTTTCTTAGTGAGGCCATTTCAACTTCCATATTCTCTGTTATTTTCTTCTTTTCTTCCAGTTATCTCTCGAGTGTTTATTCAATCACTTTGGCTTATTCCAAATAAATCTTTAGATCTATGATAGTCTACTTGGCTTCTTCAGAATGTTTTCTAGGGTTTTGAAATCCTTCCTTCATTTTACTTAACTCTTCTTTGAGAGACATGTTTTTCTTCCTTGCTATTCTTAGATCACTTAAGACAGTGATCAATTCTGCCTTAAGATTAACTTATCCTTCTTCTTCATTGTCTCCTTCATTATTTTCAGTAGTTTCCTCTTGAGTCTCTAACGCCATGAAGAGTACTCTTCTTGATTCACTATCACTATCATAAAAATAATCAAATGAGGAAATATCATCTTTTGAATACAAACTTTTATTTTTCAAAAATATTAATTTATTTCTTTCCTTGTCTCTTTCCTAATAATTCCTTTCTTTCTTAGGAACTTCTTCTTCATCATTGTCTGAACCCCTTGCATAAGGACATTTTGAAGTAAAATGACCTACGTTACCACATTTAAAGCATTTGAAGGGAATCTTACCTTTGTACTTGTTGGTTCATCTTTTCAACTTTCTCACAAAGTTGGCTTCTTATTCATTGTTTGAATCATCACTATTGTTGGAGAAGGGTTTTGACCTTGGATTTTTCTTTCTTGTTTTCTTGGAGGGTTTGAAAGATCCTTCCCTTCTAGATGGATTTTCCTGTTTTGTTCTCATTTCATCTGATGTAAGTATTCCATGTAATTCATCCATGCTCAACGTAGATATATATTGTATTTCTTCTAGAGATAATATTTTAGGGTCAAATCTCATTGGGATATATCTCGGTATCTTTTGCACAATAAATGAATTTTCAATTTTTCTCCTAGTCCTCTTATAATATTCACAATTTCATCAAATCAGAGAAAATAAGTTGTGATATCTTCATCTTCCTTCATTCTCATATGTTCAAATTGTCCTATGTAAGTTTGAATCTTGGTCCCTTTGACTTTAACATCTCCTTCATAAACATTCTTGATATTGTACCATATTTCCTTTGCAGAATCACAATGCACAACTTTAACAAATTATGAACCTATTAGACCACTTATAATGTAATTCATATCCTGTAAATTGTATTAGACCACTTATTAGTTGGGGGAGAATCTGGTGCATTGTATCCATTTACTACAACTTTCCAAACATCAAATCCCTATGCCTGCAAAAAAGCTCTCATTCTTATGCTCCAAAAAGCATAATTTTTCCCATCAAACAATGGTGTTCCATTTTTGGTAAATTCTCCTTGATTATCCATGAACTTCCTTCCAGTGGTTACATTGTTCCTGAAGGAACCTGCTTTGATACCAATTGTTATAATATTCACCAATACTGAGAGGGGGGTGAATCAAGATTGAGCACTTTTTACCATTTTTAAATTTAAGAACATCATGTAAACATTAACCATTAACAATTCCATTCATCATCACAAAAAAACCATACATAGAACACCATGATTTTTATGTGGAAATCCAAACGGGAGAAAACCACATAATGTTTTTCTTATATCATGTTAATATTACATTCATAGGAAGAACCAACTTCCAATATTCTCTAGCACCAACTTCCAAGATTCTCTAGAACCAACTGGAAGGAGGCACCAACTCCCTGATTTATAGGCACCAACCTAAAGGAAGATCCAACTCCCTGATTTACCAACACCAACTGAAAGGAGGCACCAACCCCCCGAATTTACTAGCTCCAACTGGAAGGAAACACCCACTTCCTAAAGCATAGGAAACAACTTGTTGAATGAAGACACCAATCTTCTAAACTGAGCACCAACTCAATAAGATATCACCAACCCAATATCTTCATACATAGAGTACTTCTAACTTCACCTAGATGATTCATTCTGTAGACAATCCTTCAAACCCTAGCAATCCTCATAACATCATTCAAACAATTTAATCACTGATAGAAACATCCACTAATGGAAAAATCCATTCACAGAAACATCCATTAACGACAACATCCACTCACGACAACATCACAACCTCATAGCAGTGTGTAAGGAAACATCACAACCTCATAACATACCTTGAGAATAATAAATACCTTAAGATAATCCTTTAGACTTCCCATGCACACCAGAAAGTCACCCCAACACCTTGAGTGCACCTCAGAATTGATCTCTTCGTTGGTTACAAAAAAATGAGAAATTCTATCCTGTATTTATAGTAATTTTGTCCCCAAAAATTAGCTGAGACAACCTCAATTTTCTAGCTAGGTTATCAGACAGAAAAAATCATATCTCCTCATTCCTAGGGAGTTAGAGGGACTTCTATATATTGTTGGAAAGGTCTCAGAATAATATTTCCAAGCATATAAATTGTGCTTCCATTTGAGTTAGTTATTTAGGGTAAAATTCCCTCAAATATAGGGTATACAAATTGACCAAAAATTAATACTTTCAACAATCTCCATCTTGCAATCTTTATCTTGGACATCTATAGGCTTGTAATATTTATATTGGACGTCTTGTGGGATCCATTTATGTACAAATCGAAGTGGACATGTGGAAAAAATGACATGTTATCTCATCCCATGAAGGCCATGCTTAAAAGCTATGTCATAAGGGGACCACTTTGGAGTTATATACATTTATGTTAAGGATGTTTCAAGGTTCTTCAAGCTTATTCAAGTGGACATATCATCATCACTTTTAGGGGCTTCTGAGATTTTATTTAGGGATTCGTCTAAGGTTGACATCAATGAAAACCAATTTTCCAACACATACACTTTATCATCACAAGGCATAGAAGTTCTTTTTGGTTACATACCACATGCTTACCATAGCAACAAACAATGTTATTCATTTCAAGCAGAAAGGTGTTGTTGAGCACACTTATAAAACACAAAAAAGGTTCAATTATATTATAATGTTTGGCATGCAAAGGTTGGTCAAAGGGAATTCAAATTCCATATTACAAATGTTACATATTATATAGTGGTTTAGAGATTTATACACATAACATGCACTGCTCGTAGTTACACTTCAAAAGGTGGCATAATGGGTGATAAATGGCAAAGTATTAAACTACATGGCGCATATGGTATATTTTAGATATAGTGTTAAAGTTGTGATTATTAATGGCACTATGGTAATACGTCTATTCGGCACTAGTACCAACATACTTAATTGAATTGTTATTAAACCCTAGATTAAGCCTCGAGTCATCATTTGGATGACAATTGTTATGGCATTAACGTTGGTCGGCATGGCATGTGGTCTTGTGATTGTTTGGAATTCTTTAATGTTCAACTATTGGTTGTTGTTTTGGTTGTTTGGAAATTGGAGAACGATGTGGATGGGGTTGGTAGCTCACATTATGTGAAAGTGATATTGTATTCAATGTGCAAGGATGTGGGTTTTGATACCTGTGTCCTACATCTGAGATCACCTTCACATTTGGGTTTGGAATTTCACTGTTCATTTGAGATGTTAGAGTTTTTTTTGAAGCGACAGTCTGTTTCTAGAGCTTGACCTTGGTAGTTTTTTAACTGTTGCACCGGTTTCTCAAGATTATTTGAAGTGCCCGAGAATGTATGTGTAATTTAGCTTGTTTTTCATCAAATGCATGTTCATTTTGCAATATTAACTTAAAAAATTGCTCTGTGTTGATTGGTTTTTCGAGTGTGCTCTTTCTTTCCATACATTTCAATTTGGGTTTTGAGCATCTTTGTAAAAGATCAGTTATGTGTGTTATATCCCTTATAATGAATAAGTGTGCTAAAAAATGGTTCAAGTTCAAGTTTTTGCTGCAAATTTTGATTGAAATTATTCTGGATAAATGCACCCATAATGTCATACTCAAGATGTTGGAAGTAAGAGTTAGAATTTTAGTGTGGTGTTGGGTTTTACCCTTACCAGTTCTATTTGTTTTGAACCCAACATTTGTTATCTTGAGGTAAGGCCTGGGAAGGGTTTGAATGCGAATTTTCTTTGCATGATGAAACAATGGCATTATAAGAAGTTTTTGTTTTATTTAATGATGCTCAAACTGACGTTCTACACCATAATTTGATATTATCATGAAAATATGGTCTAAATCTAGTTGCATGACTCTGCATGTGAAGTAATAATAGATTATATCCACTAGGTTTCGAAACCAAAATAAAGAAAACCCTGCACAAGAGACTTTGGTTGGGTGTTTTTATTTTAAATGGGCTCAAGAGTCCAACCTCCATGCCCAGTTTCGAACCTCATAAAGACTTATAAAATAATTGAAGTCGAATTTGACTTGTGGATTCGATGCTTGTTGTTATTGGATGACCCTGTTTGCACATTGGATAGTCTGAATTATTAATGTACATGAAAAAATTGATTGCTTTGATTATAGTCTTGTTATAGCTTCAATACTGTATGGTTTCAAAACCATGAATTAATGAAATGCATGTACATATTCTAGCAAGGTTATATTTAAATTTTGGTCGAACTGATGCCCATTTTTGAACCCTTTTTAATTATATAAATTACATAGTTATTGGTTTCAACATTTTTATCAACCCGAATATAAAAGGTTTACACAGATATTTTGAAACCATCACACCAAGTTTTAAGTTTGATCCATACGAAACTCTTTGAGTTTGATTTTGACAAAAATGAAATGTTGTTGAAGTGGCCGGGTGATCGACTTGTGTGTTCATGTTTATACATAGGATTATTTGATGCAGGAAATTGTTGGGTTGATTACAGTCTCATTGGATTTGGGCAATGATATTATTGGAAATTGATTTCAAAACTTAGAATTAATGAGTTTATTCATTGAGGATTAATCATATTTGGCCTCAAAATTTCCATCAGTTGTTATTAGTTGATAAAGGAATACTGGTTGAAATCTCTTTCTTCCAACTTATATGTGTTCATCCTCACTTGATTATGACTCATATTATTGGTATTTGGGCCTAAGTTTTGATAGATGATAGGACCATTCTGTGATGAGTTATATGTTGAATTATTGTGGGACTACATTTTTGGGCATGCTAATATTAAGTTAAATATGGAATGGGAATTGAAAGTATTTGCTTATGATCAAAGACACATGTCTTGAAGGAACACAAAATATTTTCTATCTTATATTCAAGATCAAATCTCTCATTGTCTCAATTTCTCTGTGTTATTCCTGAACTCCCAAACTATATATCATTTAATAGCCATCTTTATTTTCCCCCGTTGTATAAATAGAGAAATGTTTTTCAGAGAAAAATCGCTGGCAGTTTGACATGAACAATTTTCAAGTGTATGAGGAATATATATAGGCTGTTGAATGTATGGTTTGAAGATGGATTGAAAAATATAAATTTTCGAGTGTTTGACTTTGCATAAATTTGGAAATTGAACCATGAAATATATTTTATAAAAAGAGTACAAACACATGATTATTTGCTCATAATCCAAGTACAAGTTTAATATGACAAACATTAATGAATGTTTCAAAGAGGGTCATCTGCAATAAGTTTGGAAATGATTGTTCCTTATTTTATCTATTTTCAAGACCAATTCCTTTCATACTCCCACTTTACATAAATTGTTCCCAAAGTCACAATACCATTTTTCATTTAAATCCATTGGCATTTAATTGAACTAAGAAATGAAAAAATGGATAGGCATGACATATGTAACTTGATTATTGATTGGCATTGGGAATAAGTACAAAGATTATGACTGGAAGTTGACAAATTGATGTTATGGTTATGAGCATATGCTTCTTTTTCTCTTCATTTACTTTCACTTTACACTCATTACAAATCCCTTCATCTTTCCCAATTTCATTGTATTCCCCTTGTTCTAAAGTATATAATGAATATCAATTTGTGGAAGAATAAGTGATATGTAGTTTGGAAAATGTTTCAAAGAAAAACAAATTGTTTGATTCTGGGTTCCTTTTCCCTCACTTGTCCCTAGATGTTTGCATGCTTGATTGCTAATTGAGTCAGAGCCACTTTTAAATTATGTTAAATGAAAAATTAGATTTGATGATTTACCTAATATTATATGCATACATTAATCCATTCTTCATGATTAACTAGATGATATTTTTCAGTTGTGGAAAAAATAGATCTAACAGAGGAAACATAGGCAATTGGAACAGAGGACAATGAGTTGATTGGAAAAGGGGTAGAAACAAAAGACTCAGATTATCTGTCCATTTTGATGCAGACTTTGAGGAGTTTAACCAACTCCTACAAACTAGCTTTCTTCATCTAGATGGAAAGGGACATTTTCACCCTCCTCCACCACTTATCAGACCCCCATTACAACCTTATCCCAACATCACCGACAATCATGTACAACCCCATGTGTCTATGCAACCTGTGATTCTGGTTAATTATTGTTGTAATGAAGTAGTTCATGATCCTCAACCTCATTTCAATGGTTGGCCTACTGTATCACGACTGTTACCTCCACCTCCTGCTAAGGATCCACTTCATCCTGCTATATCAATGGCATCGCATGTATTGTCACATCAGCAACACAAAAGCCATATATATTTAGCTCAAGATCCTAAACCAAGAAAAGGCAATTAGCCTTCCTACTCACTTAACTCTGGTTCATAAAAAAAATCTTCCCATTCTGTTAAGTCTCATTCCATTCCCTAAAATATTGAGCCAAGAAACATCACTTTTGGTGATATGCACCCTGAAGCATCAACAAATGAAAGAATAAAGACTGCTAAGGCGGACTTACAGACACACATGATGGCATCATCTCAGATAAGTGAACAGAGGAGGACAACCTCACATAAAAAGTATGACTTTTGAATTTGTTTTATGATGGCTCTTTACTTTGCAGTTGACTATTAGACATATCTACACTTATATTTTTGAACATTCAATATTGATCTATTTTTGGCATATTTAAGTTATTTTGGGAGTCACAAGTGTATTTACAGTGTGTTTATTTTATTGGGGACGGTGGATGTGCATTTATTTTTATGATAAGGCATGCATATTAAGTTTATGGAGGTACAAGGGGATATTTAAATTAAACAATAACGATACATAGGGGGTCCCCACCTACTAGTTATTATTTATTAAAATCCTTTATTGTTATTATTTATTAAAATATTTCCCACTTAATCAAAATTTAGTTAACTACTTAACTAAAGGGGGTTGAAACTAATCAAACTACCTTTTGAATAACAAAAGAAAGAATTGATGGAGGGACAATGGAGAGAATAAAGAGGAAATTTTTTGATAAGGTTTTCTCTTGCTTTGAAGTGAGATTTCATTTATGTTCCATTCATTTGTAAATTACATAAAGGTCGAATCTTCTTGTTGAAAACAAGGTTTTACTAAAGGTGTCAATAAGAAGGACTAAGAAGCATATAATTTGGACATACTTCAAAAGGTCAATCATTTGTTTTGATAGTTTGTTAATTGTAATTTGATTTCTAAATTAGTTTTTAGTGCTAATTATAATTATTTTGCAGAGTCAACACAATGATGCATTTGTGGCTAGTTGATCCATTGTTTTTAGTCTTGGTCTTTTCTTAGAAGACATCAATGGTCTATGTGTGATGTAACATTAAACCTTAGACTTCTAAGTCTAACTTTGGTCCTTACCAACAAAAGGGTATGAAAATAAATGTTTTGGTTGTAATTTGGAATTGAATCAATAAAATTATTGTTGGTTTTTAGTCTCATCTTCGGACTTGATGTATAATGATGTCTCAGATTTGATTTCTTGATTATTTTTCAAATATGTTATAAATTTTACATACAATCATTTCTCTTATTTTTCTCTTGTTAAAGAAAATACACATAAACTAGCATCAGGCCCAAGTACATATTGCTTGAGGGATGATAGATAATTTTGTCAAGGCTATAAACCTGGGGTGATAATCCTGCCTATCTTGCCTTAGCCAAACAAGATTAAAAACAAATTGGTATAAGGACTTCCATTCCTTTTCTTCAACAAATATCTCATGGACAAAAGTGTATATGGATTGATTTCAAAGGATGGGCTATGTAATTGGATTCTTATATGCATTGAGCCTAAAACAATTGAAGAATGGATCAAAATCTCATCTAAGCCCACCAACAATGTCTCTATCATATGGAAAGCAATGGTACAACCATTCCCATTGATAGGAAATTGGCTAGCTTTGAAGGTCAGATATGGAGTAAAGTTTAGGATTGGGATGGATACTTGGCTGGTAGTGGTAATGAATTCAAATTAATTGATGTAGTGATAAACTCCCTGGACACCAAAAATGATTTTTCAATCTGGTCGAAGCAACGTCCCAAAAATACTCCATACAAAAATAATGTTTGAATAAGAAAATAGGTCTGGAAGGGAAATATAAGACTTAGTTGGAAGCATATATAGCTAAAATTAAAGTTAGTCATGTTCATATAAAATAAACAAAAGATGAGCTTATTTGGTCCAATAATTCATTGTTAGGTATCTACACTCCAAAATTAGGTTATAAAGCAATGCATTCATCAAATATTCTAGAAGAACGTCAATGGTGGTGGAATGTGATATGGAAAATTGGATCCCCCTTAAAGGCTCAAATTTTCATGTGGTCAACAATCATAAATAAAATTGTCACCTTGGAAGTTCTCCAAAAAATAACTATGTATGGGCCAATTAGATGTACCTTATGTCAAGGAGAAGAAGAAAACATAGGTCACTTACTAATAATATGTCTCTACACCAAAGAAGTATGGGTTGAAATGAAATAGTTACTTATTAAAAGGCAATGAAAGTCATAAGTGTTGGAAATAAATATAACGGAATTATGTGAAGTATGGAAAGAAATGTGGAAAAGGAAAATAAGAAAAAGGAAATAGAAAATGAGAAATATGAAATGGAAATGGAAATAAAAGAAAGTGGAAAAAGAAAAATGGGAAATTAAAGAAAAAGGGAAAATGAACGTGAACATGGAAATGGCTAAGTAATGAAAGATAAATAAGGAATGAAAAGAGGAAAAAATGGATAAGTGTGGAATATGGAGTAGGAGAGTTGAGGGAAAGAGATAAAATGGTCAAGTATGGAGAAGAAAAGAGAGGAGAGGGAAAAATGGAAAAATGGTTAAGTATGAGAAGAGAGGGGAATATGAGAGTAATGAGAAAATGGGAAAATGGCTAAGTATGGAATAAGAGTATGAAGAGATATGAAGGGAAAGGAAAGGATAGGTTAAGTGTGGAGATGGAAGGTGAGAAAGAGGTTAAGTGTGGAGATGGAAGGTGAAAAAAATGACTAAGTGAGGAGAATACTTAGTCAAAATTTTGAAAATGGAGAGGAGAAAACGACACTTAGAAAAATTCTTCAAAGTTCTTTTTATAATCTCTCTATCGGACTTCAGGACGAAATATTGAATATCTTAGGCATACATAGTCATATTTTTATTCCAAAAAATGTATGACAAAGCTGAGAATGAGGGATTCACCATGATCTTATAATAGTTCAAAATTTTTCTTCTTTTGATAATTTTTTTATTATTATTCCAGGAGCGAGAAAATAGAGATGACCATTTTTTGGTCAACAAGGGACATGAATATTTTCAACATTGATATTTTAAACAATATCCATATTAATGGTGGAGTGTACTAATGAAGACTCAAAACTGTCATAGTTTGAGAATCTACAAGCAAAGAGAATAGACTTAGAAGAAAAATCAAAGTTGAAAACATAGATGGAGTTTGTAGGAATAGACCCAATATTACAAGGTT
>SNQJ01S0231002.1:0-14234 GCA_010110895.2 Picea sitchensis | reverse complement strand
CAGTTCAAGGGCACATGCCTTTCATGAATATATCCAAGTTGATTCAAAGAATGAATCAGGATTCTACACATATGTTTTTTTACCATTTGGGATAAAATTATCAAACATGACAGAATTGAAAAGAAGAGAAGAGGATATAGCTTCTCCAAGTCGAATTAAACAGTTGAATTCATGTTGGAAAGAAAAGATCAAGAATTTTAATAACATTGTCCAAGCATGTAGCAAAGCCATAGTGAAACGAGAAGAATTATTCAAAAGAATAACAAATATAGATCTGGAAGGAAGCACTAATGAGGTTCAAGATCCTAAATTAATTCTCAATTCAATGTTTATGACAAGGAAACAATTTGATGAACAAGTGGAGATTTTAAAGGGGTTATTGATTGAGAAATTTTAGGGCATAATTGAATATAATGAATAAGAAATAGATATTTGGTTGGTTGATTATTCTATGAAAAAACAAGATTTTGAGGAGACAATACATGGAATTTCTCATGACCTAAGATATTTGGAAGGTGAATTATTTAATATCAAAATCATGCATGAAATAAATGTTGTGCCAATGAAAAATTACATTGAATATTGGTTCAAGAAGGCAATTTATAAATTAACTAAAGAAGGTCAATAAATAGTAGTTGAGATGGTTCCTATAACCACCAACGAGGAAAATAAAATGATAGAAGCAAGAAATTAAACAAGGGGAGATACCATCATAGTAAGTTTATGCTAATCACATCTTTCTTTCTTTATCAGTTTTTCATCTAGTTACTCTGTTTTTTTACTAGAAAGGTTTAACTAAAATCTAATAACTTCTTCATGTCTTCTTTCCAGGTCTTTCTACTCTCTCATCACCCACAATCTTCTTTCTACAAGATTACTTCTTGTTTATATTTTATTTATGGTTTGTGGGAGCCCCAATCCCAGTCCTTTGGTCAAACACATTTAAATTTCAAAGCTTTGTAACAAACTTTATATTTTTTAGAAATCCTAAGAGAACTATTTCGAGATCAGTTTTGATGGTATTTTATAAATCTGAGTTTTAAGTATAAAATATTTGAGATTGATCTATCGTTTTCTTTATTTTAGATCCACATATATTTACTCTATTAAATTTCTCTTATGCGTGCAGACCATTTTTTTTAATTTTTATGTGATCAGAAATCTTTAGTTTAACTATGATGGATGTGAGGAAATTTTTCTTATCTTTTTCAAATATGTGATGTACGAGATTCCTGGTCATCTCTCATGAATTATCTTTAATATATATATATATATATATATATATATATATATTATGCAACCCTTACATTTCATTGAATACCACGGTGGACTTTCTCAAAGTCTTATATTATTTTGAAAGTATAGTCTTCAAAGAGTATCATAAAACAAAGAGGAGTACCACCTCTATAAAAACTCTGGGGGATTTTCATCCCCTTGAGGTTATCATTTCAGTCTTGACGTATTCAAGCGTCAACAAATAGTCAATCTACAATTCTTCATTATGTGTCCAAAATTGTTGCATTTTTAACATTCTACTTCATATCTCATTGAACCAAAACTATTTTGGTTTCTATTGTATGATTCATAATATTTTATGGGATAACTATTATTTAAGTACCCTTCATAGTTTCTTCGGTTCTTGGCATAGGCTTTGCAGTTTATAGATTTATGTCCAAAATTAGCACAATAAAACAATGACCATAAAAGAACCTTTGATACCTGGGATTAGATGATCTTCTTTGTGATGCAATCCTTGTGATTTCGTCTTCTCAAGTCTTCTTTATTTCTGGAATGTTCTTCTTTGGGGGCTTGCATTCTTCCTTCTTGATAGAATATCTAACAATCTCTGCATAGCTTCTTTGTTATGCTTCATGTTTTGTTGTCTTGGAGTTGATCCTTTCTGATTTTGTACTTGATTGTATCCTAGTATGTATATGTCATTGGATTTTCTTTGACAAATGATGAATTCATCCAATATTTGGGTGATCTTCTGTTGCATATGTTTCTTATGAATATCTTACCTTAAAGAGACTATTTATACTTCCAAGCTTCCAATCATTTTCTCTTTTCTTCTAACTGACTTCTAAGTATTTCCTCGATTCTTTTGTCTTCTTCTATTTGAATTTTTATACTCGTGATCATCTTCTCGATTTATTTTGAGTTGGAATTATGAGATCCCTCTTTCATTTTTAACCTTGCCTTGAGTGATTTTTTTTTCTTTCTTTCTTTCCTAAATTCTTCTAATGCACTGATTAAATATGATTTGAGATCAACTTCACCTTCTTCTTTGGAATTTTCTACTTCCATGAAGAGTACTCTTTCTAAATCATTGTCACCATCATTATCCTCCTCATATGATGAGGAACTATCCTCCTTTGAGTAGAAACATTTCTTGAAGAAATTTCTTTTGTTTCTTCTCTTGTTTCCCTTTTGAAATTTATTTTACCTTTTAGAAGATTCTTCTTCATCACTATCTTTATTCTTATGAGGACATTTAGAAGAAAAATGACCAATACCACCACAATTAAAACATAATGGAAACATACATTTATACTTGTTGGTTTCTTTTTTAAATTTCCTTAAGAAGTTATCCATATCTTCATCTTTGTCTAAATCACTGCTACAACTACAACCTGGTTTTGAATTTTTCTTGTTCTTCTTCTTTGTATTCTTGGATGCCTTGAAATTTTCTTCCTTCATCACTGGGTTGTCTTGTTTTGTTCTCATTTCATAGGTTGTAAATATTCCATGTAGCTCATCCATGCTCGATGTAATGAGATCTTCTCTTTCTTCTAGGGATGATATTTTAGGATCAATTCTCATAGGAAGAGACCTTAATAACTTTTGAACAAACATCGATTCATCAACTTCTACTCCCAATCCCTTAATAGTGTTAACTATTTTGTCAACTCACAGAAGGTAGGCTGCAATGTCTTCATCTTCCTTCATCTTCAACTGTTCAAACTTAGATCTGAAGATTTGAATCTTAGATCCCTTAAATTTGGCATCTCCTTCATGAATATTTTGGATTTTATCCCAAAGATCCTTTGCATTGTCACAATGCATAACCTTGACAAATACTTAATTAATTAGACTGCTTAGAATGGTACCTTTAGCCTTTCTTTATTTTGTGTTGAGTTTCTTTCCATCTCTATCAGCTGGGGGAGTGGTTGGTGTTGTATACCCATCTACTATTGATTTACAAACATCAAATCCTTGTGCTTGTAAAAATGTTTTCATCCTTTTATTCTAGAAGGTATAGTTATGACCATAAAAAATCGGTGCTCCAATCTTAGCGTATTCCATGATCTCCTTCTAATGGTTAGATTTATTCTTGAAGGACCTAATCTGATACCAATTGTTGGAATACTAATAGGGGGGTGAATCAGTATGATAAATTTTATTTGATTAACCAAAATATCAATAATTTATCATTAGCATTCAATATGTCATCAATACCATAGTTTAGTGCATAAACAACACATAAAAACAGCACACCAAAATTCTACGTGGAAACCCAATGCAGGAAAAAACCATGGAATGATTTTCATATTTATCAACGAGTATATTCATTAGAAGCACCAAATTCCTATTTATCCAGATAAAATTAGAAGGAGGCTCCAACCCCCTATTTATAGGATGCAACTTGAAGGAATCTCCAAATCCCTAATTTATCAACTCCAACTGGAAAGAGGCTACAACCCCATTTCCTTGCCTTGTCCAACCACCCTAAAATATAAATATAGACCAATCTATCACTACCTATGTCGTTGTAATTGATAAGTTGTTGTTGTTGTTTTTTATGATATTTTTGTTTCTATAATTGATTTTGATATCTCATCAATACTGCAACCACACTTACCTCATACCAAGATCCATAGGAGAGTTCTCCAAATCAAATGATTATGAATCACTAAGACATATATGTTCCCAATTTTTTTAGAACACGCACCCTATCACACATAGGAATACATACCTTCAACCTGTAGCTGACCTGGGTTTTTGATCTCTGATCTTCAACATTTTTCTTCACAAGTTTGTGACCCATACACTGTCTAATTGTGGATGCTCGCACTTTTCCCTATTGAAGCTCATGGATGTCCGCGATTTTCTTCCTAAAACTCATGGATTTATGCAAATAACCTGGATCTGTAAATTTTTCTCAGTATGCTCGGCGAGTCCCGCAAACTTCTTTCTTCACTAGAATTCACTGATTTCAACTTATTATCTTTATATATGCTAATTAGTATTCACAAAAGTGATTTTCCAATTCACTATTCTCTGTGTTTTAATGAGGATCTCATGATGACATGCAACTCACATGAAACTTGTTAACTTATGTTTACAGTTACTTTAACATGCAACTGACACACATCTTGTTAAATTTTGCTTACAATTACTTTACCTTGACATGCAACTTGTTAACTTCATGTTCAAGGGTTGACATCAATGACAAACAATCTTTCAACAATTCAATGACAACCAATCTTTCAACAACTAATCTTTCAACATTTTCTCCATGCAATGTAACCTAGAAAAAAATATAATTCAACACATATAAATAAATATTTCTCTGGAAGATATTAATTAAGGGATACAACTATATTTCATTTGTAAACAAGAATTGATAAGAAAAAGGAGGGCAGACCCCTATTAACACAAAAGAGAGAGGATCCCTTATGGTGTAATTAATCCCTTATGTAGCTTAGTTTTTTGTTGGTAGAACAAATGAATTTGTATTATATATAGGCTTTGTAACTGTTGACGCTTGAATCTGTTAGGACCGAAATGAAAACCTCACGGGGATACAAATCCCTCTGTGTTTTTATAGAGGTGGTGCTCCTCTTTGTTTTAATATTTTCTTGGAACTCTAGATTTTTAGAATATAGAACTTTGCAGAAGTTTGTCGTGATAATCAAAGACATAAAAAGATTGCAAGAAAAAAATAACAATAAAAAAAATGTTTTTTCTTTTTTAAAGAGATTTCCTGATAAATTACCAAGAACCGCACACTTCATACACTTGAAAAAGATAGACAAAATTTCCTCACATCCATCATAGTTAAACTAAATATTTATGATCACATAAAATAAAAGAAGATGGTCTACATGCATAAGACAACATTAATAGAGTAAAAACATGGGGAGCTCAAATAAATATTATGATAGATCTATCTCAAATACTTTAAACTCAAAACTTAGGGTTACAAACTACAGTAAAAAATGAACCTGAAATAGTTCTCTTGGGATTTCTGAAAAATATATAGTCTGTTACAAAGCCTTGAAATTTAAATGTGTTTGTCCTTGGGACTGGGATTGGGGCTCCCACGGACCATAAATCAAATATTAAAAATAATTAAGTTGTATAAGTAGGATGGTGGGTGATGATAGATTAGCAAGACCTAGAAAGAACACGAGGATAAGTTATTAGATTTTTGTTAAACCTTTCTAGTCAAAGAAGTGGAGTAACAAGCAAGATATGATCACCATGAACTTACTATGATGATCTCTCGTCTCTCTTCACTTGATTTTTTTTATCCTTTTGTTGTCTTTATTGATGGTTATAGAAACTGTCTCAACTGTTTATTTCCCTTCTTTGGTTAATTTGTCGATTTCCTTTCTGAACCAATCTTAGTATAAATTTTCATTGGTGCGACGTTTATTTCATGCTAGATTTTAATGTTGAATAAATCACCTTCCAAGTATCTTAATTCAAGAGAAATACCATGCATTTCTTCTTCAATATCTTAATTTTCCATGGAATAATCAACTAGCTAATTGTCTATTTCATCTTCATTATATTTGAGTATTCCATAAAAAAATTCAACTGATAACCCTTTGAATATCTCAACTTGTTCATCAAATTGTTGATTTGTTAGAAACATTGAGTTGAGAATTAATTTAGGGTATTGTACCTCGTTAGTACCTCATGCTATATATATCTTTGTGAGTCTCTTGAACAATTCTTCTCTTTTCAGTATGGCTTCACTACATGCTTTAACAATGTTACTCAAATTTTTAATATTTTCCTTCCAACAAGCATTTAACTGTTTTATTCGACTTGGGGAAGGCATATCCTCCTCTCTTATTCTCAGTACTTTCATGTTTGAGACTTCAATTCCAAATGGTAATATAGCATCAGTGTAGAAACCTTCTTTGTTATTTAGATCAACTTGCAGATATTCATGGAAGGCATGTGCCCTTGAGCCAAAAGAAACAATATTTTTCGAAACCTCTCATGCTTCTGTTATTAGTGACATTCTCTTATTAATATTGTTTTATAAATAACTCATGACCATTGTGAGTAGGCTTGAATATCCTTTAATCTTAATGGTAGTTGTTGTTGGTTTGATAATTGACAAAGGATTTTCTAGGATTGGAAGAGGCATTAAGGCATTCTCCAACTCTTTGATCCTTTCTTTTACCTTGGAATTTTTAGCTTCCAACCCATCAATGGAATTTTCAAGAGTATCATTGGTTTCATTGTGAATTTTATAGATTTGGGACAGCTACATGTCTTTCAGGTCAACCTATGAGCGATATTTTCCTTTTTTATTTTTCTAATCACCTCTTTCCACAATCAATTTTTCAGACTCCTTATCAAAAATAACACTTTGAAAAGTGAAGGATTCCTCTTCACTAAAAATTTCATTTGCAACAACTTCCAATAAAACATTTTTTTGAGTTACAATTTATGGTTTTTCCATCATGGGAAATATTTTCTCAATATCCGCCTCCAACTCCATGTCATCCAGAGAAAATATCTAGATGTCATTTTCTATGAGGTTGTCCTTGTTGGATTGTTGAGAGGGGGGGTGAATCAATAATAGAGAAATTTAATCCTTTTTAACCATATAATGCAAGTGTTATATTAGTGTATCATTATCATCCAATAATTGCAGAGTAAATAAACAATGAACACGTGAGAAATCATACACATACACATTACACCAGTGTTTTTACATGGAAACTCAAAGAGGGAGAAAACCACAGAATGTTTTTTCTTATATGTCTTGAAGAATTACATTCATTGTAAGCACCGAATTCCTTTGTTTTTTAGCTGCAAATGGAAGGAGGCTCCAACCCCCTAGCTTCTTAGGCTACAACCTGAGGGAATCTACAACTCCCCAATTCTCTAGCTACAACCAAAAGGAGGCTACAACCCCCTATGTTCTCCGGCTACAACCACCTGTCCTTGCCCCATCCAACCACCCTGAAATATAAATGTCAAATATAAAAAACATGTCACTGTCATTGAATCAACCACTTCCATTGTCAACCTATCACTTTCAACCTATAACAATAACCTATAACAACTTGTACCAATCAACCTGCACCAAACAACCTGTACCAGTAACCTGAACCAACATGTAGCATGCATCAACTTTGAATCATAAATATGTACCAACATCATCAACTATACACCTCATGTATGTTCCAAAATATGTACCCAACATCATCAACTATACACCTCATGTATGTTCCAAATCATCAACTATACACATTCCCCATGTATAAAAGCTAACTCATCAACTATACAATTTCATCATGTATGTGCCAACTCATCAACTACTTATCTCAACCATGTATCCAACATGTACCTCAACCATATACCAAAGACATACACCAATATAACCATCAAAAGTTATCTAACACTCATCACTCTATCCATAAACCAAATACTATAAACTCTTATGATCAACCATGTGCTACAACCTCATCATATGTAGCATCAAGCTAAACCAACAACTTCAACAACACATCACAAACAAAAGCACTACTACCTATATTACAAATACCAACAACAAAATACCAACTAGATCCCTCAACAAATATGATATATATGCTATCATCAACATCCAATACCATCTCAAGAGATAAACCTAGCTCACAAAAAAATGCTGCCTCAAACAAGCATGTGCCATCTCTCATAAATAGGCCTCCAACTAAAGTTGTTGTTGCATTTTTCTCTGGCCGTGACTTTTTCTCACACACTTTGTTAAGTCAGTGATTTTTCTTCATCAGATTTTTCACAGACTTTTTCTACCGCATCTTTTCTCCACACACTTTTCTCACACGATTTTTCTACCGTGACTTTTTCTTAGTCGGTGATTTATTTGACATGCTTTTCTTTCCTAACAATTTATCTTTTCACCAATTTCTCTATCAATAATACCCAAATAACCTTTCACAAAAATAGATATTCAATAGGTTCAAGTGTGATTAAATGAGAGAGCCTTGCCTCTTATTTATGCTTTCATGGAGCACTCCACTTTCCTTATTTTAGGGATTTCGCCATTAAATTTATTATTTAAATAAATTTTTTTGCAAACACTTTGAATACTTTGACATTTTGGGGATTTTAGATGACTCATGAGGGTTCTGCAACTTCACATGGCCATAACTCTCTAACTGTGAGGATTTATGTGATGTTCCACATACCATCGAAAATGGCATGACATGTACTATCCATCTAGAATAGTATTACCTAAAAATATATCAAAACTCATACCATTATCCATCAAACAAACTTGGGTCCATTACCCAAACCTTTGTGCTACTGAAATTCGCTACCGAAATTTCTTCAAGGGTTGACATCAATGAAAACCAACCCAATTAATCAACAATCCTCTTCCTCTTGTATTAAATTTTTTATTTTCTTTCTTACATGCAACTTATGTGAATTCTCAATTTTCCCGAGGGAGGGGGGGATTCTTCTCTCCTCAACCGCTTGAACTAATGTTGGCAATATTTCTAACTGGGTGATTTGTTAGAGCATTGCTTCAGGATGTGGTAATTTTGGGAGTAAAAACTAGAGACTGGGCACTCCTTTCACTGTGACCTTTTCCTTTTTTCTTATACAACTCATTAGTGCTTAGTATATTTTCTAGGTCACCAGCCTCATGTATAGGAGTACTTTGGTTGTTACCTTCTTCTTCTTCATTCAAGGTAGTCTGAATGAAAAATTTATTGAATCCTATCGAAAGCATTTATTCAACAAATATTTTGTTAGGATTAAAGCCCTTGATCTTTCCAGCATATTTTAAGCTCACGTTATCGAAATGGCTTGCAAACTTTTCAATTTTATTTATGTTTATGAAAATGAAATATCCAATCTTCCATGACAAGGGGATGATTTTTTTTTTTCCTTTTTTCATGGAAAAAATGTAGCTAGAAGTTGTATTGCCTTGCCACTTATGTACTAAACAATTTTTCAGATACATGATATGGAAGAAAATAGGGATTTTGTTTGGAACTGAATATCCTAATGACACTGTGATTTTCCATATATATTCTATCATTCCCTTTTTCTCGAATAATTTTTTAGCCTAGTCAGATAGCCTGGGGGTATTTTTACCAAACAACAACCCTTTGAAGACTGAGACAAAATCATTGTAAACTTCATAAAAATACAGAGAAGTCTTGTGTCTCTACAATGTCTGATACCAGAAGGTAACTGGATCTATTTAACAGTTCATCCTCTTACTTATATTCAAGTTTGGAAATTAACAACAATACACTATAGAAAATACCAAATAGGAAGCCATAAATAATTTTTTGTCCCTTTTGTAGTGTGATAATTGGGATGAGATTTTGATAGAAATCAATTTTCCCTAGTCAAAGATAGCCCATTCTTTTACTGTAAAATATAAAATATAAAGAATCGTGTGAGAGATGGTAGCAATGTTTCCCTGACATGTCAACCCGGTGAACAACCATGTAATATATCGAAAGGGTTTTTAAAAAAAATCGACCTGGATCCTGGTTATGTCTTCTGGAATAGTCGCAGGATTTTCAGAATATTTAGGCAGGAGATTCAGGCCATTTTTATGTTTATTTAGAAAATATTTGTAGTCTTCTCCTTTGAAGGTAAGTGTTGGCTCTAGGAGCTTCAACATCTTGCAGAAAAATTGTGGTGAAAGGGAAATGAGGGAATGATCTTGGAGTTGTATAATTATTTGGTTCGACACATACTTCTCAATTCACCATGCAACAAGTTGTTTGCATTCAAACACCTCGGGAACACGCCTCGCGCGAGCAATTCCAGATGCCCATATTATGTCTTTTTGTGCAGGAGGATATGAGTAATATGAAGATTCTCTAGACCACTCAAATTCCTGGTCTTCACGACCAAAAATATTCAAAGTGTCTCCACAAAATTGTTGTATTGTTGATGTTTCCATTAGGTTGACGTGAGTATTTTTCAGCTGAATAATAACTTTAAATAAATATTTTTGAAGAGATGAAAATAATATAATCCTTTGGAAAATGGAGAATTAATGAAATTTAATGAATAATCTCCTCGAGTCTTTCACCATTAATGATGATCTCTTTGAAGCATGCACAATTAGTTGCTAGCATTAAACAACATTCAATACATATTGGAAAAAGCATGAGAATTGCGGGGACAAATGAGAGTAGTTTTGAATATGAAGTTTTTCATGAACCCACCAAACTGGAAACCCACCAAGCCACGATTATGGATGATAAAAAATGAGTTAAATTGTAGAAAAACGGTCATTTGGATGTTATAGCAAGATTTTCCTCACCATTGCTATCTTGCACAGAGGGCCTTTTTCCATTTCCCTATGCAGACTTATCATCCATTTTTGAAAAATCCAGAGCTAAAAATAAACATTTTTCCACATATATGTGTCCTATCATCTATACAACAAGCATATATGTAGGTTTCTCTACTACAACCCATGTACATCGGGATTTGTGCCAAAAAATACAAAAATGGAGTTGGGTTTCCATGCCACGACAAGAGATCTCTGATCCTTGGCCTTCCATATACTGGAAACTTTCTAACTCGGCCCTTCAGTTGCATTTTGAAGGCTATAAGAGAACAATTTCAAGCTATGGAAAAAAGGAGAAAGCATTCAACTTTGAGAGAAAAGTTACTCTGGAGAAATTACTTCATATTGAGTCTGCATCCCTTTGTCCCTCAAGTTTGGACATAGTGTTCATCCCCCAAGCGCTTTTCCTATTGTTGAGAGAATCTCATTATCTCTCTCTTTTGAGCTTGCCTTTGGTAGAGGATTGAAGTGGTGGAGACCCAACTAGAAGGAACTTGGTTCTTGGTTTCAAACCGTGCAGACATAGAAGTCTGTAATGTTGACACCTCTGCTGATCAATTATTAATATAAATACTCCTTTCCCATCCCATTGGTATCGTGCAAATATATGATTATTATCCATGGGCATGTTTGTAATGTTTATTAATTGATTATGCTATCTGATGTGCTAACCCCTTTACATTATCACTATATACTTGCTTTGCTTGTTTTTTAAGAACTTATTGTAGGTATAAAGATTTGGGTTGAAGTGCTCAACGGTGGAACATCATCAAACGTTGAATCGAGGTAGGCCTCTTTCTTATATTGCACATTAGTTTAAAGAGCATACAATGGAATTGAGTTGATTTATGTAGTCATACCTGTCTGTTGTGGTTTACCCTTGGCCATAGAGTGTTTTTCCCTCACAACAAAAATAGAAACTCCACTGGGGAGAGATCTTCCTTCTAAAGGTTGAAGTACTTTTTCTTCTTGCATTGCTCTTTTTCCGTTGTGTTTCTTCTTGTATCACTGCTTGACAGATTCTGTTCAATCTGAGTCTGACTTTTCAACCTTTTTTCCCTTGCCTAGCCTTGTTTTAAAGCCTATACGCTCCTTTTTCATTAACAGTCACATACACATGTGTGTTGCCTCTCTGCAAGTTGCGCATATACGCACTATTCTCCTGAACAGTCACGTATACCACTTTTCCTTGCTTGTTTTCTTGGTTTAGTGACTGTTGGGTGCATTTTGATGGTTTTTGAGCCTTCTTAGGTCTCTGTAGTGCCTGTTGAGCTTCTCTAGGTTGACAGGAAGCCTGTTAGGAGTTGAATTTATGGGCATAGTCTTTCTCATTGTTTTTCATTTTTTGTTTTGTCCTTGAACCCTGGGTTGTTTGCTTGGCTGCTTGGTATTCTACTTGAGTTATTTCGTTTATACAAAGTAGAATTTATATATCAGGTTTCTTTTCAGTCCATGCATTTTCTCTTTAATATATTGAAAATACAAAAAAAATAGGCATTTTGCATTGGTTAACATTTTTGTCTTTGAACCTTTATCATTAGCTTAGTACATTTAGCGAAAGATTGCATTTTACTTCTGAATTGCAAAGTTGAAATTGAAAATTGTATTTTTTTTATTAGCATATCATTCATTGAAAAGTTAAAGGTAGACTTTGCATTATATTCATATTTATCTTTTGTAGAGTCATAACATCATGAGTTTCATTTCCATACCCTCTTGAGTAATCACGGCCAATAAAATTTACGCTTTAAACTAAAATTGATTAGTCAAGATTTTATTTTTAGGGTGCACAAACTAGCCTAGGATTTAGTGCCTTGGAATANGATTTTGTGAGTAAACTTCTCCAAGGCAATTAAATCAACATATGTGTCTGAGATAGGGAGTTGAGAAGTCCATTGTATAATTGGTAATATCAGGAGGCTCTGCTCACACTGGAGTTAATCATGAGGTCGCGCGAAGTTAGTTGAAGGGATAACCCATGGATACTTGCCTAACGTCAGAGATATTTCTGTGGATTTATTTGTATTTGGGGATCTTACTAGTACCCATACCTCTATGAGAGGCGGTGCTTTTAAGGTTTCAGGCTTTTCTACCCTACCCATATGGTGATTCAAACTTACGATTGCTCACCTATGCATCAGTTATACAGTGGTTTATTAGTTGATTGACTTAGGTATCTCATAGGTTACTTCCAGGGGTTATTCTACTTGTATCCTCAGTCAGATAGAGGTCGGACAACACACAACCTTTATGGAGGATTACCTCTCCGGGGGGATTTGACCGACTGGTTGTTAAGACCATGAGGGCCCCTATAACTGATTAGGTTACCTCCAAAATTTAGCAGGGAGTCCCAGGTCCCTCTTGGACGATGCATACCTTCTTTAGCGAGGGAGGCCACTCAACCACTTTAGCCCATTTACATGCATATTGGACGTTTGACTTTTTGGTATGCTATTTGATTACTAGTTCACCTTAATATTTTATGTTGAGTTCTCTTTATCATGGATAGTGGAGTTCCTTTTACTCTCTTGTTTAATGCTACCCCCTGCCCATGACGCTCATGGGGGAAAATCCATCCTCTCTTTATAATGGTATGCAGAACTATGGCACTCAGCTTGCACCTTGGGTCTCTAGTCATTCTCCTATTGATATGTAGTTGCAATTTCCATCCTCTGTCTCACCTCCTTATGTGAATACAAGTTTTGTGTCTGGGGGCATGATGCCTCCTTCTTATACCTCTTTATTTGGTGGGATTCATATCCTTCAAACACCTCTTACGGTAGGAAGTTGGAATCTTCCTTCCTACGAATCCACTATGTGAGAAGTAAGTGCCCAACTATGCAATCATTCTACTTACTACACTCCATCCACTTATCCTTCTTCCGCCATGTCGGTTCCTATGAACACTTTTCCCATGGAAGACCTTTGTTTTCCCTCTGGTGTTTCATCCTGGGGGAGTTATGTTTGTCGTATGGGCAACCCCTTTCACGAAGTTCCTTCGTATGGGGGAAACAAATATCCTCACATGAGTAACCCTTGTCATGTTTCTTTATCTTCGCAAGCGACTTCCTTAGTGTCAATGCCCTTACAAACTTTTATGAATCAGTATGGAGGATGATACTATCATGTTGGAAGGGATATGGTGTAAAACAAGATCCTTCCTGGCTTGCACTTTCTCAGAACCAATCTTTCCTTGGACCTTGGTCTCAAAAGCCGCAATTCACCACCGCCACAAGTCCAGTCACTCCGTGTCATACTGGAATTATATCACCAACCTTTGTTGGTCATGTTGGATATTGGTCAACAACCTTTGTGATTCTTGTTGATGACCTGCAAACATTTGTTGCAAGTCATGTTGGGGGCACAAGTCCAGTCATTGCATGTCATACTGGCATTATATCACCAACCTCTACTAGTCATGTTGGATATTGGTCGACAACCTCTGCAAGTCATGCTGAAGACCTGTAACCAGCCACTGCAAGTCATGTTGGGGGCACATTTATAGTCATTGCTAGTCACATTGCACATCCATTACCGACCTCTGCTAGTCACATTGGGGATCCATCACCAACCTCTTCTAGTCATGTTGGATATTTTCTACTAACCTCTGCAAGTCATGTTGGGAGCATGTCACCAGTAACTGCAAGTCATGTTA
>SNQJ01S0231001.1:13524-27758 GCA_010110895.2 Picea sitchensis | reverse complement strand
CTATATTTCTTTATAATATGTGAAATCTACTTTCATTCAAGTAAAAGGTTAAATTAAAATAAATTTTTAATTTAACTTTTATGCTTGTATAGAATATAAGTTTCATATAGTAAAAATATTAATTAATTGTAATAGAATTTAAATTGGTATTATTAACACTGGAGTTTGCAACCTATTTCATAGGAATCAAGCATAATTGAGGTTTACCCTTATGAACATTATGGTATAAATCATGTGGAATTCTGCCCATGATTTTCATAGGAAAAATGAAATGTTTGGGGTCTGAAAACCTCCAACATCCTCTGCTTCCTTCCACATGACTGTCACTCACTCATCGTGCCATGCAAGTTTGTGTCAATCATTTCTCTCCACGTCACCCCTGTGCATACGCTATC
Source organism: Picea sitchensis (assembly GCA_010110895.2). NCBI lineage: Eukaryota > Viridiplantae > Streptophyta > Pinopsida > Pinales > Pinaceae > Picea > Picea sitchensis. The sequence continues at coordinate 27,363 of SNQJ01S0231001.1, read as the reverse complement.
AGCCCACCAAATGCTACGCCTATATTGGTCACATAAGAAGATCTGCATAACCTCGAGGCATCATAATTGACTCGCATAAGTCGTTGGCACTATCTAAGAACAATTATGGGTGTCAGGCCTCGTTCTGATCCCGATGAAGGCAGTTACTGAGAATGAGAGTGGTGGTTGAGACCTCGTCTCAGCACATAAATGGAAAGCCAAAAAGGATTGACAGATTTGAGCTCGCATCTGACAGAGAGTTGCATGCGTAGTCTGACAGAGAAGGTTCAGGAGGAAGAGCTCGCGTCTGACAACGGAAGACTGTCTGCACAGTTTGACAAAGCATGCACCGACCGAAAACTTTGAATGCAGTAGTCCAATCACACTCTTGATGGTTGTAGCAGTTCTTCTTATATATAAGCAATTTTAATATTTTGTAAGGGTCGATGGTTGAGCTAGGCTCCCTTATTGTAATATTTTGATGAAGAACATTGGTTCTCTGGTTATGTAACTTGATTTGAGACTTCTTGATTAATCTAAGTCATCTTTCTTTTTCCATATTATTTGCCTCTGATACTGAGAGAGTTCATAATTGATTGGTTCACATGGATTGTTGTATTGGTATTATGATGAATGTTTGATTATAGTGTTGTTATAATGTCTTTCAGTTTCCTTGAAAATTTGAATTCAAGAGAATCTCGTGTTTGAGTTTTTTCCTCCTTATGTTGCTAGAAGACTTGATGTCCATAGCAGACCTCTACACTTTCTCACCAAATTCTTCCTCCTATTCACCTTTACTCCAACTTACTGACTGAAGTTGATACAAGACCTCAATTGCTTGTGCATGCCAGCCTAGATTTCAGAGTTGGAACGTTATTATCTCGAGTCTTATCCATTTGACCCCCTTAAAACTCATTTACATTTATTGTATAAACTAATGGGTACTGGGCTTATCCTCATTAGAGTCTGAGGGTGATTCCTAGTGCTAACATAAATGTTGTTGTTGTTGGGGATGGATTTGAGCAGATTGAAGAGCTCCCTAGGAAGAACGACATTGATACAAATCTTGATGGTAGACAAGAGAGGGATACAGAAATTGATTGTAATCATCTACCTGGCGACTCCACATTAGAGACTCCACTGGGGGGGATCCTATTGACAAAAATATGAAGGGAATGACTAGGTATCATCTTATAAGATTTCCTTATAAACTCTTGTTGTTCTTTATCATCTCATTTTTGTTTTTTCTTTCACATATAAAGAGTATCATATTTTTCTTTGTTTATTCGGTTGATCACCAGCCTTCCTTTATGAAGCAGACATGCTTTATGCCTGTGTTGTATATGTTGATATTATATCCTCAGCTCAGCCTACTCATAAATATGCGCTTCATATTGAAACCCCTCCTGAAATCAATCACCCTTGCATCCCTGGGGAGGTTGAAACTGATCCACAACCTCCTTAAATATCATCACATCCTGTTGTTACTATTGAGCCTTTCCATCAGTGTGTTAAGCCTCATATTCAACCCACTAGTTTTCAAACTAGAATCAAAGATAAGTTGTTTAAACCTTTAAAGCGTCCATATCATCTTCATCCTTATCCTCTTGATTTATTTAAGTATTTTCCTCATTTTTCTGGAGAGGATCATGTTACAGCTAAGAGGCATGTGGAGGCTTTCGAGAATTTTATTAATCAGTTTGAGATAGTTCATGAGGATGTTACCATGAGGTTGCTTTCCAAATCCTTGTTAAGATCAGATGTTGTTGTATGGTTTAAGGGTTTGGGAGCTAACTCCATTGGTTCTTAGGTGGAGCTATACAATTATTTTTTAAAGTGTTGGGGTGAGAACAAGTCCCTTGATCAGTACTGGGATGATTTTAATGCATTGAGGAGAGGGGAAAATGAAGCCTTCGTTGTCTTCAACATGAGGTTTTATAGTGTTTATAATAGTATGTTTGCAGAGATCAGACCCACGGAGACTGTTTCCATGGTGTACTATGTCATGGCTCAACATTCAGAGCTTGTCCTTCTCCTGAGAGAAAGGAAATCTACATATTTATCACAGTTATTCATGGATGATGAGAAAGTAGAGGAGAAACTATGAGCTTGTGGTAGGATTCAAAGTCAATATCATCTCAACTCTGAACATAAGACAATTTTTACCTATTGTCCCTATGAAGAAAATACCATGGATAATATTGTCTTCGACGTAGGTACCCACGAGCATCCATGTCTTGGTGAAAATCATTTGTATGAATAATTAGAAGCAATAATTACTATTGTTCTTGAAATGAATATTTTTAACAGTTATATTCTTGATGAAATTATTGTTTTAAAGGTTGATCATAGACATGAAAGGAAACCCATTTTTGATGGATATTCTAGTGATGATGAGAAACAAGCTTATCTTATATTTGATCACTATGAAGACAGTAAGGATGATGTAGAAGTTGGCCTTGTCATAGAAGACATAACCTGAGAGTTTGACTAGGACCACCCCTTAGTTGAGCCACGTGAAGAGATCATTTATACATAGCCAGAAGTAAATCAGCAGTCATCAGTGGATCAATAACCTCCTACATGAAACGTTCTTCCACTTGTACCTACAGTTCACAGCATGAAACTTTGACCCATAGATGCATGTGGTTGTCATTCAATCAAGTGTGCCTATAAAGGACATCAAGCCATCTGTCAACAACTTTGAAATAGTGAAGGTAACCTTTCATAAGTTAATCATGTGTTGCCTTTAGTTTCATGACCCTGTCGATGAGTACATAAAGTTACACTTTTCAAATTCTTTGGAGCATGCAGGCTTGATCTTTTTATCAACATTTGAAGGTAATATGGGTGATCATAAGAATGAAATTAGTTATCTGTCACACTTTCCTTGTCTTTTATGGATCATTTGCAGTGAAGCGAAGGATTCAGTTATCAAACAGTTTGAATGGCTATGGTGGAAGTTTTCTTTCACCTATCATTTTGTAAAAGTCACTTAACTTAGGTTTTGTACATAAATAAGCTCCCTCAAGAGTATGTTTGTTTTCTTTCATTTTTAGAATAGTGTACTTATCGACCTGTTTTCTTTAGTATGATGTTTTAGAGCATGACTCCATAGCCCAAAATCTAAGGCACTGGAACTACTTGTTCTTGGCAGCTCACAGGGAGCATGCCATCCACTGTGGAGCCTAATGTTAACACAAAAATTTGCAACCTATTTCATAGGAATCAAGCATATTTTAGGTTTACCCTCAAGAGAATTATGGTATAAATCATGTGGCATTCTTCCCATGATTTTCACATGAAAAATGAAATGTTTGAGGTCTGAAAAGATCTAGCATCCTCCGCTTCCTTCCATGTGACTGTCACTCACTCGTCGTGCCATGCAAGTTTGCACCAAGCATTTCGCTCCACATCACCCATGCGCATACGTTATCGGCCTTCCACCTTTTGTGCCTATATTGGTCACAAAATAAGATCTGCATAACCTCGAGGCGTCAAAATTGACTCGCAGAAGTTGTTGGCACCGTCTAAGAACAATTATGGGTGCCAGGCCTCGTCCTAATCCCTATGAAGGAAATTACTGAGAATGAGAGTGGCGGTTGAGACCTAGTCTCAGCACATAAATGGAAATCCAGAAAGGATTGGCATATTTGAGCTCGCGTCTGTCAGAGAAGGTCCAAACAAAAGAGCTCGTGTTTGACAACAGAATATTGTTTGCACAATCTGACAGAGAAAACGCCCACTGAAAACTTTGAATGCAACAATTTGATGACACTCCTGATGGTTGCAGCAGTTCTGCTTATATATAGGCAATTTTGATATTTTGTAAGGGTCGATGGTTGAGCTAGGCTCCCTTATTGTAACTTTTTGATGAAGAACACTAGTTCTTTGGTTATGTAACTTGATTTGAGACTTCTTGATTAATCTAAGTCAAATTTCTTCTTCCATATTATTTTCCTTTGATACTGAGAGAGTTCATGATTGACTTATTCACATGGATTGTTGTAACTATATTATGATTAATGTTTGATTATAGTGATATTATAATCTCTTTCAGTTTCCTTGAAAATTTGAATTCACGATAATCTTGTGTTTGATTTTTTTCCTCCTTAGGCTGCTGGAAGACCTGATGTCCATAACAAACCTCTACACTTTCTCAACAAAGCATTTCTCCTATTCACCTTTACTACAAATTACTGACTGAAGTTGATACAAGACCTCAATTTCTTATACATGCCAACCCAAATTTTCTGAGTTGGAACGTTATTATCTCGAGTCTTATCCATTTGACCCCCTTAAAAATCATTTACATGTATTGTATAAACTGATGGGTACTGGGCTTATCCTCATTACAGTCTAAGGGTGATTCCTAGTGCTAACATGTATATTTTAAATTCTATTACAATTAATTGATATTTTTACTATATGAAACTTATATTCTATACATACATAAAACTTAAATTATAATTGATTTTTAATCACGCTATGATAATGCTCTTTTTTTGTGAAATTAAATATCTGTGAATGGAAAAATAGAATGGAAATGAAAATTGAAGAGGAATGCACCACAGTGCTAATCTCCCTGATAGTTGAGTGACATCCTCAGACTATCCCAGGAGCACGAGAATAGGGGTTGTAAACAGAAAAAGGGGCACAAGAAGCATTGTGAATCCTAGGAGTACAATCCAAGAGTGTTGGAGATATATTCTCAACATATGGTTTTTATTTGCACCAAAATATTTTCCACAAAGAGTCCCAAGCGCATTTCTCATTCCTATCTGGTAAACCAATAATAAAGTAAGAAATGTTACAATTAACAGTCAATTTTACAACACAGGTGAAGTTGAAAGTGAGGTGGGGATCAACACTTCATATAAGATGGGTAATCCTTTAATTTTTTGTCATATCTTGTGGCTTTATGTCACTTTATTTATACATGTTTTGTATACTATGAAGTTGGTCTAAATTCATTTACATGTCACTTTCTTTATAGAGTTTTTGTATACTGTGAAGTGAGTCTAAATTATTTTATGTGTCGYTTTCTTTCCACGTGTTTTGYATATTGTGTAGTSRGGTCACTTTCCCCTATATTGTGCARCGATTGTAAATTCTCTTATATGTCACTTTCTTTGTATACATTTTGGTTATATTGTGGACATAATTTWTATTCCATTATCTTTGTATACATTTTGGTTATATTGTAACAGAATTTATATTCCATTATCTTTGTATACATTTTGGTTGTATTGTGACAGAATTTATATTCCATTATATCACACTTCTGTTTATGGACATGATAAACATTAGGATAGATCGAATTTATATTCCATTATATTGCACTTTCGTTTCCTTCATGAATAATTTACTATCAAGATGCACTGGATATATTATATTATATCTTAAAGATGGTTGTACAATGTATTTTATTTTATTTTATGTTTTTCACATCTTTTTGGTCTTTCTAATTCTCATTTAATTTAATTTTTTTTCTTTATTAATATAATCTCTAGAATAAATAGAATTTGCCTCAAATTTAAAATTTCAAATCTATACTAAGTTTCAAAATTCAAAAATTTAAATTAAAAATTGATAAATAATCTAATAAAATAAATAAGCCATTATTCATTAAAAATGACTATCAGAGAATAGTATTCATCCTATGTATCTTTGGAGTTGTGGATTTGTAACATCCGTTGTATCTTTAAAGTTGCGGGTTTGTAAGCCTAGTAGTACCCTATGAGACATGGTTGTATAGCCATTGATTACTACAAAGGACCAGATTTATCTTCATCTACACTATAAGTTAATTAAGATATATTTGAAATAATTTGTATTCTAAGTGTGGCGAATTTCCCGATGAAAAATAATTGTGTGTTTTACAACAGAGTCATTCTATTCCTTTTTAACTTTTACCATATAAATTGCCTTGCTTTATTGTGTGGGACATGAGCAAATGTGTTAACTTGCCTTGATTATTTCCGAGGGACATGGTGATACCATTATTTGGTTCTTATTACTAACGCTGACTTTTTAAAATGTGTTTGGAAATAAAATGCATATGAATGAATTTTTTTTTATAGACAACATGAGATAGTGGCATTTATTATGTTTTATTTTTCCGATCAAAATTGGTAGAAACTATGTTTGAAAATCTAGATTTTACTTCTATGTTGAAAACTTTGTTTTTTAAAATACTGGACAATTTTAAAACTGAAAAAGGGTAAAATTGTAGTACATGAAAACCACACTTACAAAAAATGGAGGCATTTAAATACATAAGACAAACGGTATAGGCAAGAAGTAATATAAGACACATACCTTATAATCATGTAAACCATTGAACACCAATGTAAAAATCCTTAGGCTCTCTATTCCTTATGCTCCACATCATTTCTCCTGGTTTAGGCTATTGATATTCTATTTATTATTTATCAGAGCTTTATTGTATGTCAAAAATGTGATTTTTCCAAAATATCTTTCTACTTTTACGTTCTCTAGTTGTTGTACTTTTACATTATCTAGTTTTTATATAAGGTAGACCTCGAAAAAACCAGTTCCAAGGTCTATCATCTCTCTCCTCTCGTGAAAAAATATGTTTAAGAAATGAAAAACACTAACCGCAAAAGATCGATCCCCTTCAAATCTCTTCTACGGTTCTCCCCACAATATCTATAATTTGGAGGATAGATACTGTCAAATCTCTCGTCTCCCACTAGATAATTAGTAGATAGATCTGTTTTGTCTCTCGTCAAAAATTGGCTATTGACAAGCAATGTTCAGAAGATAGATCCCCTTCGATGAAAGAGGTTATTAAGTTTTTCCAAAGAATATCTATATGACGGCAAATAAATCTAAAGAAAATAGATGGGACTGCTCACTCAATATATAAATCTTAATTAACCCGTGAGCTGCAATAATCAGACCTGGTTTCCAAAATTTCAAGGGAAGAACAGCGGGAGAAAAAGCCCCAACCGTAGTTTTGTATCCACGGATTCTGCGTCAGTAGACCATGAATAGGTTGCAATGACCATAACCATCTAATTTCCACATAATATTTTTAACAATGGTTACTTGGACGGAGTTTCAAACTCAGTCTGACTTCAAGAAAATGAAACTTGAAGTTCATGGAAAATGATTTATTCTCATTTACATGCTTAAGATATTAAACCCTAATTACATATCACAAACTTGGAAAATGATTCCACACAAACATTCACAATTTAACGAAAATTTCCAAATTCTTCTTCAGTTTGATATAGAAAATGACCAAAAGAAAATCTTCCACAAAAAAGATAAAATGTTTGTAACTCCATAAGAAGTTTGTAAGACCAAAAGATAAGCTTCTACAACAAAGATAAAATGTCTATAACTCCACAATACATTTATATGACAAATGTCCTTTCTAGTTTCATTTTTTGCCAACCTGAGAATGGAACGAAAGTAGAAGACACATACAATATTTATTCTATGGACTAAATTTTCCCACACACAGATATCATGATAGATTTAGATTAATGATTAACACACTTATAATAATTGATATTGGCCTACACCTATTCTGTTATACAAGGTGGGAGACTTATAGAGAGGAAAAGTGTACCTTTGATAATTGATCCACTTGTCCAAACATTCCATATGAAAAACATGCCCACGTTTATCTAGGAAGTGGATTCGATCAGTTGCCTGAAAATCAGTTAGACAAACAACACTTGTAATATGTTTTCGACGATCTGCTAGTAAACTGTCGTATTCAACGATGGTCGACAAATTCTCACGGATGGTCTGTAGAGGGTTGTTAATGGGGCAGGAAGAAGAAATATCAGGAATGGTTGTGGTGAAAAGAGCTATGGGCCAAAGTGGGAGAGGGTTATGAGAAGGATATTGACGAGCTTCTTCCATAATCCCAGCTCTATGAAGAGGGCTCAAAATCTAATTCAGTAAATGCCTTCCCAATTCGACTACAAAGACGAGGATGAGCAACAACCCAGGGATGATTTTAAGGATGGAAATTTATTTTAAAATGTAGAAACCTTTGAGAATCTTACTAATCCTTCATATGCCAACTATAAATGATTGGCGATATTTTTGTAAAAATATTCAAATTTCTAAGGATTTTATATAGTTTTTATAAAATTTTGGTGATTTTTAAGGTAAAATAATTTTATCCTATAGAATTTGGGCGAATCATTTTTAAAATAGCGAATCTCATTTTTGGAAAAACCATGGAAAATTAGCCCATGAGCGAAATTTAGCCCCTAAAATCATCCTTGCAACAACCTCAGGACGCGCGGGGCAGACGAGGCTGCATTGTCCCATCAGAAGTGGAGAGGGAGTGCTTGCATCAGATCCTCGACTTTGGTGAAGAATATTTGTAATGGAAGAGCTCTTGCCTTTGAGTTCTGCCAAGGAGTTTTGGAGTTCAACCCACCTAATTACAATCAATGGACCTACATCACACCGACATTTTTGGTCATGAAGGGGCGGGTGGCATCAATTTGCCCTTAAATCCAACGCTCCACTTAATACCAAACCTCCGCGTCAAGTGGACCTGAAACCCTGGGTATGAAATTCGTTTGTTTTTTGTTCACCATTTGAAACCCTCGACCATACAGTTAGACAGTGATATCGGTGTCCTATAAGACAACCGTGTAATCTCCCATATATATCAGACTAGCACAGCCAAAAAAAAATTATGGCTGATGAACGCTGATAGGCGGGAGCAAATTTAATCTAAATTTGTTGTATAAACTCCAACAAGAAATATGAATAAATATATACAACATTAAAATACATATAAAATGAACAAGATATATGAATACATATAACAGAACACAAAAATGCATATAGAATGAACAATTTAAAACAACAAAACCCTTATCAAAATTCTAACTTGAATTTCAAGATTCAGATCAAAGCGAACCAAAAATGCCTTAATATTGAGCCTATTAAATGACTTTAAGTGGCAACATAATGGGGGAGATTACCATATCATTTGAGAAACTCAAGTGGCAACATAATATGGTCAAGTAGTGATAGATTATTTAAAGAGAGTGAAGGAGTGCGCGCGTTAGTACTCCTTCAATCTCTTTAAATAATCTATCACTACTCTAAGAAGTGCTTCTTTCATTTTTGAATGTTTGGAAGGAGAAAGTATCGACCTAAGAGACAAAAATATAAACCCAGTACAACTGGTTCGCGATTTTTCCCTCGTAGCTGCACCTGCATCGATCACCTAACCTGAAATTGAAAAAGTAATCTATCAAATATACCATGCAAAATTGCATTTTTCAATACAGTTCAGAAGGAGAAACTATCTAGCTAAAACAAAAATAGATAAACCCAATATAAATCGTTAGCAATTTTTCCATCATAGATGCACCTGCGTCGATCACAGAAAAAAAGAAGCGTATACATCAAAACTTGAACCTAAAATCACCTATGCTTTGCACAATCAATTGAAAACACGGAGGGAATCCACGCAACCATAAGCGTCCGGCGAGGTGGGAAGTTGAAACGCTGAGGGGAGGCTGAATCCACGCAGCCATAAGCGTCCGGGGAGGTGGGAAGTTAAAACACTGAGGGGAGGTTGAATCCACGCAGCCATAAGCATAAGCTCCAAATGACGGCACTCTTGGCATCCATTTTCACTGTTAATTAAAATTCCCGCGTGTTAATTTTCGGCATGCCTTTGAAATGTTACTACTGGTAAACACAATATACAGGCAAATCCACTCCTTTCCCTGGCCTCTCGTGGCATAGTGAAACGACGGATACATCTCGTGAAATGGCGGATACATCTCTTGGAATAGTGAAAGGGCGGATACATGGCTGATACAATAATTGTTTAGTAGACATGGCGTATGAAACAGTCCATTGGTAAAAAAAAATTTTTTTTTTTAATTATGGTAATCCAGTCCTGTCTTCGTTCTCCTGTCATATTTTGTTATCAACGCGTGGATATTGTAATGTGTGTAATCCACTCCTAAAATTGAAGTATTTTTTTCTGGATTTTCTTAATTATGGTTAGTGGCATTTGATAAGTTGATTTAGTAAATTTTTAATCATGTTATGTAAAAGTGAAAAAGTAAACATGATGAACGGATGCATTGATAAATGCAAGAGAGTTAATTACACAAATCTCATTCATCCATTTGAATGTAAGACGAAGAATATGCTAGCATCTTGAATTCCTGACCATCAGATTAAATTTAGTAATTAAAAGAATGATTAATCGAGCAAGTCCAATAGGGGGACGCCTATCGGCGTAATTGAGATTTCATTGCGTGTGAAAAATAAAGATTAAAAGTGAATAAAAACTTAGACAATCATACTCACCAATATGCCAGAATCGAACCCAACAATGAGACTGACCACTGTCAAGAAATCGATTGACTCGGAGAAAGAAAAAGATCTTAGTAAAAGAAAATGTCCATCAAATATACCCTTTATCTGCGTCGTCCCCATTTTCTTCTGTTTGTAATGGTATGCAAGCTTGGCTTTCGACTGCCATTTTCTTTTGTCTGTAATGGTATGCAAGTTGGCTTTAAAGGCCTTGCGCATCATCATATAGATAAAGGGCTCACATATTGATTTTATAAAAGAAGGGCAAGGGGCTCATGCAGTGGTGGAAAAGGAAACCCAGGCACATGACAACGTACTAGATAAAGGCTAAACCCCAAGAGAAAAATCCTATTTTTCGTCGGCTCCTCGCAACAACACAGCAAATCATGTGACCGTCGCTTAGGAATCCCAACAGAGATCTGCAGACAGAATTCGTTTCTATAGTCGACCATTTCAACGCTATGTTGCCCTGCAGATGGATCGATTATTGGTGCCAATAAATGAAGGAGAATAAAATAAAAAAATGTTGTACACATTAGGATACCTGTAGGTAGATGACTGGTATGGGGCATATTTCTTCGACGTAATTTGCGAACAATATGGTCAGTATGTAGTGGAGAAGAGATTGTCGTTTATATGTCCAGGATGAAGAATGAAATTGGGCTTTCAGCTGGTCAAGCATGAGAACGGCGACACCGTTAGGATAAACGTTTCCCTGAACAAATGATGCAACTTCTGCCATTATAGACAAGCTAGCAGTCAATCCCAAAACCCTTCTGAAGGGCCTCAAACTTTGGGTTGTAGCTCTTCTATAAGCAAAGGATGAGCCAGAACAAAGCTTCTCTGCTAGTGAGAAAGGAGTTGAAGCCTTGTTATATCTGCGGAAGCCATTAAATTTGGCGGTGCCAGAGCCTACATATATAAGCATGAAAGGAGGCAGTATGTAATGATACGCAAGTTTTTCTTTAAAGGCCTTGCATGTCATCATATAGATAAAGTTCTTGCATGTTATGATATAGAAAAGCATGAAAGGAGACGGCCAGTCACAGTACATGCTTATTGAATAGTGGATCGACGATAATTATCCCAAGGATAGATGGCAGGTGGATACATTGAGGTTGATACATTGATGTGAAAGGCAGTGGTATTGGTCTGGTTGACAGGTTTTGGGTGGATAGGTTTAAGTAAAAACCTATTCTTATTCCTATATACATGAGGCCATGCTGTGAGTATAAAGTGGTTTCGAAGGGATGGTTTTAGAAAACTTATCACTAAAAATGCCTTTAGCATAATTAAAAGTATATCATGCAAATGAACATTAAAAATCTGGTCATATTAGAGAGGCGAAGGGGAGGCATTTGAAACAAGGAAGTCACCCACCTCTCTATTTCCAAGTGGGTAAGTTGTGTATTGAAAAACATGAAAATATTAATATAGAATGAAATTATAACCAAATAAATTATAGTGTTAAGAATTATTTTAAGTATTATTATATTGTTAAATAATTATTTTAAGTATTATTATGTTGTTAAGTATTGTTGTTAATTTTATAAATTATTAGATATTTTTAAGTATTATTTTTAATTTTATAAAATATTATATAATTTTAAGTGAAAAATTAACCAATCATAATTATACAACCATTTGAGAGATTTGATTTTATTATGAAATTATGCCATAATTTTGATTGGGTAAATGATTACTTGTACACAATAAAAATAAATAAAATGAATAAATAAATAAAACAAATTTATTTTCAAATAATTTGTTGGTCCTCAAATATATACTAATCGTAGTGGAGTATGACCTATTATTATTATTATTGTGATTTAAAATTGTGTCTATTTGGCTAAGAGTCATTGATGGGTGTCCCCACTACAAGTTGACATACTAAGTTATGAAAAGTTTTCCACTTTGAATAAAAATATACAAAGCTAATGAATTGAACATTTTATACAATTAAATTTTATGAGGTAACTATATATTAAAATCAAATGAGACTTGTTATCCCCATGGGTAATGACCTTTGGATACCTTCACAAAGGTGTCGTGTAGTTGCTTACATGAGATATCATGTATTTATCTGTCATATCATTTTCTCCATTTCTCCATTTTGAGACATGATCGTGCTAGCTCAATCATGATATAGCTCAATTCATACCGGATCTTGTGATGTGAGATACACTTTGATGGTCCAGTTTGCTTCATTGGCATTCCTTGCATAATACTTACTTAGATATAATGATATAACCTCATGGAATGCATAGTTTGAAGTTGAATCTTAGGTAGCGTCTACAGAAAGACATGAAGCAAAGCCCTAGGAAGGACACAATAAAGAATCAAAGAAGCTCATTGACTCAAGGGAACACCATGTTGCATAGTTGAAAAAAAAGGATCGATTCCTATGATTGTTGTATATCGTCATCCACACCATATAGAGAAACAATAGTCATCAAGGCAAGGGTGTGTGCATCAACACACTTATATGAACCAACATGGCACTAGAAAGGAAACCAATCAAGAGGTGCATGGAGGGCTACCAGCACTACAAGACGATATCAGGATAGAAAAACAATCCCATGGCACCACAGGCACGATCAAGGTGGAAAGGCAACAATTCATCATGTTCATCTTCCATTAGGATGGATGGATGGTCGTACTTGGTACCAGTTGGCTACATTGCTTAGTCGATCATATTGTATGGGTTATTTTCATGTTTCGAGGATGAAACATGTGAAGGGGGGTGGAATGCAGTATACCTAGGGAGGTAATAGGGGTACCTAGGGAGGTGTCCAATGGGAATGTGGTTATGTATTATTAGTGGAGGTCATTAATGTACAGTGTAATAGGTCCACTATATTATTAAATAAGGCCCATGTAATAGTGTAAACACAATAAAGGTGAAAGTTCTTCTAGAAGGCTCTACCTACTAGAATATTTCTTCTCTAAAATGTTAATAGGAGATAGAGAGAATGTTATATAAAGAAGTGTAAACAATGTATTGAAGCATAATGAAGAATATTGTTATTGTAACAAATAAGGATTGTTTGAGGAGTGTTATCCTTCCATAAAGATTAATATATATGGTGTTACCTTACCTCAAGGGTTTGGACTATTTCTTGTGTTGAATATTTGGTGAATAGTTTAGTTTATTCTTGTTGAGATTTAGTGATTATTTTTAAAGTATAATTGTAGATCTATTCAAATACTTAACAAAAAATTTCCAAAACACAATAATTATTCTAGTTTAAACCATGTCAAGCTTGTATGCGGGTTAGTCCTTCTATAACTTTATATAAGCACTAACACCAACCTCAAGTAATGGATAACTTCTACTACTAATAGAACAAAAGGAACTGTGGCACTACAATTTCTTAACAAGCCCTAGCTGCATCATCTCTAGCTCCTTTCAAACCCAATGGTTGACAACAACCATCACAACTTCATGCCAGACGTTATGGGGTTCAATTTTCGTATATCCATTTTCATTATGGCTTTCATATTTGCGCCCTTTTT
>SNQJ01S0231000.1:14244-28160 GCA_010110895.2 Picea sitchensis | reverse complement strand
TGGGGCCTAGAGGACACGTGGCACCAGATGTCGTAGTCCGGAGATCAGACTCTCTGAAAGAATTGTGCTATTTTATGTAGTGGAGGGACAACCCCACAATTAAAGGCAGAAAGGCAAGGAGGGGGGTGTGGAATTGATTACGAGCCATCAGTCTAAGCATTGATGATCACGGCCAATGAGACTTGCGTGAAGATTAATCAACTATACGACAATAGTCATATATGCTTGCTCAGGGTTATATCTCATCTCATCCATTGGTTGTTGATGAACAGTGAACCATAGATCCACTCCCCACACTTCGTGATTTCACCCATTCAGCACTCTGTTGAGTTATAATGACTTGGGTTAGGAACTTCCAAAGCCCGGAGTTCCAAAACCCAGAGGCCCAAAGTCTCGAATAAGCGCCTATCGACCTATCACTTGGCCACAACCCATGATCGCATGGGTTGGGGGCTAAGAGAAAGGGGTTAGTTCCTGAAAATTATTGCAGAATAGAGCAGATCTCAGAAAGAAAATATTTGTGGGGATTCTTGATTGATCGAGAACCACATAATGAAATATGAAATCTTTATTTGAATCATATTAGTTTAGGAGTATTGTGGAATTTGGTAAGGACTGATGGCCTGACAAATTTCGGTTGACTGCACATTGTTTTTGCAGAATTAAGAAATATCTAAATTAGATAAGGATCAACATAGAGTGAAAATAAATGGTGGGTGCACAAGAGGCTTACAGTCCAAAAGACAAAGTTAGAGGAATACATGATCAGTTGGATAAAGAAATATCAAACTCTCATGGTTATGGAGAGGGAAAATATGAGAACTTGGACATGATGAAAATCATTGAAATATTGCAGAAAGATGTCCATACTCACCAAGCAGATAACAGAAATCTCATGAAATCCAGGGAACAACAGGGAGAATTCAACATAAAGTTGATACAGATCCTGGAAAGGATAGAAAATAAATTGGATAAGGAGAGTGACTCTAGTAAATCAGGAAGTCATGGGTTTCCTTATGAGAAGAGGAAATCAAGGAGTGTTTCCAGACACAATCATCACTCCCAAGGGCACTCAAAGAGGAGGTCACACAGTAGTTCAATTCCATATCCTACAAGAAAGCATAGGAGATTTGGAGTTGATGAACTAAAGGGTGAAATGAACAAGATTAAACCTCCTACATTTGATGGAGAGAAAAAGAAGGAGAAAGATGTTGATACCTGGTTGCTTGGCATGAGGAAATATTTCCAACTACAAAATTACTCCTCTCATGTAGAAGGGAGAATTGCAATGTATCAACTGAAAGGAAAGGCATCCATGTGGTGGGACCAGCTTGTGCAAGTGCAGCATATTAAGGAGAAAAACCTTACTTGGAGGGAATTCAAGAAGTATTTTGAAAAGAAATACTTGACTAAGAGATACTATGACAGAAAGATGAAATAGTTCTTTGAACTCAATCTGGGAAGCATGACAATAGATGAGTATGAAATATTATTCCTAGAGTTGTTGAAGTATGTTCCTTTCATCAAAGATGAGACTGTCAAAATTCAAAGATATTTGAGTGGAATGTCAACTTTCATTAGTGACAAGATCCAATATGATGATCCTAAAACTATGGAAGAAACCATAAGTAGATAAAAATGCATATATGATCAGCATAAAGGAAAGACAACTTTCCAAAAACCTTGGGAAGACAAGAAGAAATTCAATATGGATCAAAGGAAGAAGGGAACTAAGCCATCCTTTTTCAGAAATAGCCCTCAAGGATAGCCAGGTTTTAGAGAGCCCGGAATGGTTGAAGTAGGTGGAAAATTCCAAGACAACCACCTATGGAATGTTGGGGTTGTAAAGGAAATCATAGGTATAGAGATTGCCCCCACAGAAATGACAAAGTGAGAGTTGTCCACAATGTTCAACAAGAAGAAAAAGTGGAGGACATGGGTAGAAGTGTACCAAGGATATACGCAGCCCTAGACAACAAGCAAGTAGAATATCAGTCACATATGATTGAAGTGGAAGGTATGATCAACAACCAAACCATTAATTGATTCATGAGATCATCAGAGTTATATAGATCCTAGAATGGTGGAAAGTTTGCATTTTCCAAGAAGAAAGTATGGAAAATCTTGGTTAGTGCAGCTGGCTATAGGAGCCAAGAGAAAGGATGTTGATTTGGTTAAGACATGTCCAATGGACATGAATGGACTAAGCACAAGGGTTGAATTGAACATCTTACCTTTAGGTTCCTATGACTATCTAATCAGGATGGATTGGTTGGACCAACACCATGCCATCTTAGACTATCATAACAAGGAATTAACTTGCTTGGATGAGGAAGGAAACCCAAGGAAAGTGTAGGGAATCCCAAGGGCAGTGACTATAAAAGAAATCTCAGCAATGCAGCTGAAAAAAGTGCTACAGGAAGGGTTGTCAAATATTTGTAGCCCATATGGAGGAAGTACCTAAGGATAAGGTGTCAAATATTGAATACCATGCAATCCTGAAAGATTTTGAAGATGTATTCAAGGAGGTACCAGGACTACCCCCAAAGAGAGATATTGATTTCTCTATAAACCTGATGCCTGGAGAAGATCCAGTGTCAAAAACTCCTTACAAAATGAGTACACCAGAGCTAAAGGAGTTTAAAATGCAGCTTGAATAAATTCTGAAGAAGGGGTACATACACCCAAGTGTGTCACCTTGGGGTGTCTCAGTATTGTTCATGAAGAAGAAACATGGGACATTGAGATTGTGCATCGATTTCAGACAGTTGAATAATGTTAATATATAGAACAAGTATCCTTTGCCAAAGAGCGATGATCTCTTTGATCAGTTGAAGGATGCCAATATATTTTCAAAAATAGATCTCAGGTCAGGGTACCATCAGGTAAGGATAAAGGATGAATACATTAGCAAGACCGCCTTCAGAAGAAGGTATGGTCATTATGAATTCACAGTGGTGCCATTTGGGTTATCAAATGCACATGTTGTTTTCATGTGCCTAATGAATGGCATATTCATAGAATATCTAGACAAGTTTGTCATAGTCTTTTTGGATGACATCCTGGTGTATTCCAATTCAGAGGAAGAGCATGAACATCATCTGAGGATGGTGTTGCAATTTCTAAGAGAGAATCAGTTGTATGCCAAACTGAGCAAGTGCTCATTTTATCAAAAGAATATTCATTATTTGGGACATATCATTTCAGAGGAAGGGATAACAGTGTACCTTGAGAATATAGAGGCCATTAGAGGATGGTCAACACTTAAGAATGTGACAAAAGTCAGATCCTTTATGGCTCTAGCTGGCTATTCTAGGAGATTCATTACAGGGTTTTCAAAAATTACTCACCCAATCACTTCATTACAAAGCAAAGGGGTGAAATTTCAATGGACAGAAGAATGTGAAAATAGCTTCCAAGAATTGAGGCAGTTGTTAACCAGTGCTCCAATCCTGAGGATTGAAGATTTGAATGAATATTTTGTATTGTGTATAGATGCATGCAAAGAAGGACTGGGGGGGGTCCTCAGTCAGAATGGTTTTGTGGTATGTTATGAATCCAAAAAGCTGAAGGATCGTGAAAATAACTATGCAACTCATGATTTGGAGTTGGAAGCCATAGTGCACACCCTGAAGAAATGGAGGTGCTACCTCATGGGAAGGAGGTTTAAATTGAGGAAAGAACATAACGGCCCGAAGTGTTTGTTTGATCAACCAACCTTTAATGTTAGGCATAGTAGATGGTTGGAATTCCTTTGTGAGTATGACTTTGATATCAAGCATATCAAAGGAAAGGAGAACAAAGTGGCTGATATACTCAATAGAAGAGTGCATGAACTACATGCTACGGCCATTAGCATGTATCAAACTGATATTAAAGGAAGAATTTTGGAAGCTGAAAAATCAGATTTGTAGTACAAGGAATTGGTAACAAAATTGGATCAAGGTAAGATGTAGTATAAAGTTGAAGATTATAAATTGGAAGCTGATGGAACACTCCTGTACAAAAATAGAATTTATGTACCTAATTTCCATAAATTGAGAATTATGATCTTGAAAGAAATGCATAATGTGCCTTATGTTGGACAACTTGGATATCAGAAAATAGTGGCAATAGTCAAGAGACATTACTTTTGGCCAGGTATGAAGAAGGAAATCACAGAATACATCGTTAGATGTATGGAGTGTCAGAAGGTAAAATTTGAACATAGGCACCTAGTAGGGTTGCTACAGCCTTTACCCATTCCTGAGTGGAAGTGGGAAGTGGTGACAATGGGTTTCATCACAGGATTTCCTGGAACAAGCAAGCAACATGATTCCATCATGGTGGTGATGGATAAGCTTGTGAAAGCTTCCCATTTTATTCTATTGAAAACTACTCACAAGGAAGATAATGTTGTTGACATATATATGAAGGAAGTAGCATGATTGCATGGTATTCCCAAGACAATTGTGTCTGACAAAGACCCGAAATTTACCTCGAGGTTTTGGAGAGGGTTATTCCAAGGGTTTGGAACAAATATGAAATTCAACACAGCCTATCATCCTGAGTCTAATGGGAAAAAAGAATGGGTGAACCAAGTAATAGAGGACATCCAAAGGATGTATGTGATGGACAAACCATCTAAATGGGAAGAATACCTACACTTGGTATAATTTTCCTACAACAATGGGTATCAAGCATCATTGAAGATGAGCCTGTTTGAAGCACTTTATGGCAGAAAGTGCAACACACCAATAAGTTGGGACAACCCAGTTGATAAGGCAATGGTTGGGCCAGATTTGCTCAAGGAAATGGAAGAGAAAATGATGAAGATGAAGAAGAATTTGAAGGTTGCCCAAGACAGGAAAAAAAGTTATGATGATAAGACCAAAACCCATAGGGAGTTTAAAGTGGGTGATCATGTTTTCTTGAAAGTGAAAGCCAACAGAAGTTCCCTGAAGCTGGAAAACTGTTCCAAGTTGGCAGCCAGATATTGTGGACCATTTGAAATCCTAGAAAGGATTGGACCAATTGCATATATGCTTGCATTTCTTGCATTCTTGACTGTACATAATGTGTTTCATCTTTCATTGCTTAAGAAATGTATGCATGATGCTAATCATGTTATTGATTGGAATGTGATTCAGGTGGAGCAAGAAGGTGTCTTGCAAGTGCATCTGGTGTGCACATTGGACCGGAAGAGAAAAAAACTTTGGAATCAAGTAATAGGGCTTGTAAAGGTCTAGTGGACCTGGTACGGTCCTGAGGATGTGAAATGAGAGCATGAGGATGCTATGCAGGAAGAACACCCGCATCTTTTTGAAGATTTTGAAAATATTGTTGATGTTGTGTAAATAAGTTGCATTGAGGACAGTGAAAAAATAAGCGGAGGGGATTGTAATACCCTTAGGATGAGTCCCAGTTGTATTATGAATTGTAAACATGTTTTGTAGACTAGTGAGCCGAGATATTATAATATGGTAGGCTTATGTGTTAGTAGGCCAGAGAGCCTAGGTGTTAAAAGGCCAAGAGCCCATTTTGTACATGTAAATATTCATATCATTAATATAAAAACATTGTTGTGTGTAGATTGACAATGATGAAAGAGAACGGGGGACTAAAATACACTAGGTTGGGCAAAGGAGAGGAGGTTGAGAGGTTGGAAAGAGGGGATAAGTCTAAGGGCTTAAGCTTAAGAGAATAATAATTTATTATTATTCCAAAAGTTGATTAGAAGGATATGTTTTTATCCTAAGTTCCTTAGGTAGGATGGGTGACTTCCAAAGGGAAAGTAACATGCTTCATGAGAGACAAGTGTTGACTCAGGCACATGCAGTCTTAAGGGGGAAATTCTTGTTATTGCAGGAGGCACGCACTCACTCACTCACACACACATGAAGGTTCACACATAGACAGTTTTTGGCTCTCAAGCTCTCACCATCTTTGCTATGCTAATCCATTCTACCCCATCTCTCCTCATGAGTTCACTCACACATTGAGCAAGCACGCAGCCAGCCAATTCTGCCATTGTTGAACCCATGGCCATCATGCACCTCTGTAATTTACTGAGCCATCCCTTTCCTTACCCAACTTTGCTATTGTGGTTTGAAGAGGAGGGGTGTCAATCCTATGGTTGAAGAGGCAGGTTTTTAGGCCTGTGAGTAACTCACTCTCCAGGTGAGAGAATTGTTTGTGGATTGAAGAAGTAGGTTTTCAATCCTGTGAGAAACTCTCTCCAGGTGAGAGAGTGTGTTGAGGAAGTGAGTTCTCTTGGAGGGAGTCTCATAGCTTCTACAAAGATTTGATAATTTCAGTCCGACCTCTTGTTGAAGCCCCGGAAGGGAGGTAGAGCAGTCGATGGACTATTTCACAATGAAGGTGTATACTCCTAGGGTGGGACAGGCATATGGGGAATGAGAGTCTGTGAGAAGTGGGCGTAAGTGTCTCCTGGGAGAGAATCCTTCCTCTTAAATTGTGTGACTCTCCTATTGACCTTGCCTAGCCTAGGAATACCTTTCCTAGTGGATTTTAGTCCCAGCTCAGGGGTGACCCACTGCTGAGAGTGATGAGAAGTGTGGTCTAAGGCTGGGAGGTTCATGGAAGGTCTGCATGCAATTGGTGGTTTTTCCTCCAGTTAAAAGATAAGTATCATTTCTATGCTTAATTGTGTATGTTGTGCATGTCTGTGATTCTTGTAATGTTATCATGTGTTCCATTGCATCTAAGAATTACTTTCAATTCCACAGGATTCTGTATGGTAGCATTAATTATGTGTTATTTTTTTTAAATTCATTAGAAATACGATTTATATATATATGTTCTAAGGACGTTACAAATCTGTATCAGAGCTAGTTGGAAGAAGATAAGGTATTTTGGTAGATTTGCCCGGTAGAGATGTAGATGGCCAGGGATGTTATAGATTCTATGCTATGAGCCTTGAGGCTTCCTAAATTTTGGGGCACAAGTGAGTAAGGTGATCGTATTTATAAAGTTTATATGGAAACTTCACCTTCCTCTTTTCTTTATTTACCTCACCAACATTATTATTAAATTTATCATTATTGCAGTCATCCTTTCCTTGGGATTATTATTACGAATTTTATTCTTTTTCCCTCCAGGTTGTTGGTTACTGTTTGGGTTCATCGAATGTACAAAATGTACATCCATTGACTGGGTGGATGAGGATAGATTCATAGCTTGTCCTGCTGTAGAGTCATTAAGACACAAATATTTCAGCTGGTTTGTCACCTGGTCCACAGACTTGGAACTTGTAGAGCCTATGATTCCATCAGCATGAGGCCCAGGCTTTTTTCTAGGATAGTAATTTGATTGGGGTGTGTTAGGAATAATTTCATAGAGTATCCCATATTGAGCATATATAAGATCCAACTGTTGGTATTTAAACATGGGCTCTTCCTCAGATGTCACTCCGGATGTAGAAACATCCTTCGAAATGTAAGGAAATAGGGACTTGAGGAACCATTCCAATAAAAAATATAGAGGAATGTAATATTTAATCAACCTCTTCCTTCTACGCCACTCTTGAATATGATTAGAGATATGGGTGGCTTTATCTTGATGAATGGCCAGTAAAATTTCTATGTCAACATTGTAACAAACTAACAATTGGAAGTGCTTGAAAAAAACAAGACCAACTCATTTAAAGTTCAATAAGTTCCCCCAGGTAACTCGTTGTACCACTTCGCGACAACCCCTATAATGGTACGTTTAAATAGCCTCAAACAAACAAAATCATCATTAAGGGAGTAAGATGAGCATCATAGGTGAAAGGTAGTCACATGATCACCTAGGTCCTCACCATCTTTCCCTCAAGATTTGTAATGTTAGAGGGAATATTTGTAGGAACAGGGGACCATGATAGATCATGAAACATTTTAGTCGTTCATCAATTTTGACAAGTCTAGAAAATTCAACTTGGCTAGAAAAGGGAGTCGTAGCTACAGTGTCTGATATCATGCTCTTAGGAAAGATTGGTTTTGAGAGATCACAGGAAAAGAAGATTTTTGGTACACACCATGGCCCTTTCAAGTAGGGTAGTATCCTCCTCCCAAATGATTCATAAAAGGTTGTAAGGTCATCATCACCGAGGAAGCCACTTCTGAGGAGAAAAAGACATGATATGGATTACTCATGTGAGGATATATGTTTCCTCTAGATGAAGGACATATATTGATGGGTTTCCCATACTATACAATTGACTCCCTCCTATTGAAACACCATAGGTTAGAGGAAGGCTTTCCATGAGAAAAAATTTCATAGGAACAAGCATTGTGGAAGAAGGATGTATGGACGGGATATAATAAGTAGAAGGACCACCCATTTGTGCACTGCACCATGGAAAATTGTGGCTAGGATTGGGTATGGAGAAAGGAGGATTCCAATATCCTATAGTGGTATTTGGTTGAGGGATATGACCCCCACCAGATGAGAAAGGAGTGTAAGGAGGCAACGTGCCCCCATACCCAAAGCTAGGATTCACATTAGATGTCGAAACGGAGGATGATAAGTGAAAACTCATATATGGCATACCAAAAGAGAAAGGATTGGAGTCCCAAGGCATTGATTGAGTACTATGATTTTTCATACCACTCAGGAATACAAAATAATTCATCCCCATGGACTGATAAGATACCATGGGTTGGGTAGAAATAAGTGAATGAATCTCTAGAATCCAAACAGTTGATTATGAGGGAGTCTAGGGGACTCCACTAATCATAGTAGAGGCTAGAGTTGAAGGGATTCCTGATACATTCATATCTAAATGAGTACTCATGGTAGGGTGATTGTGAACTTGAGAGGTGAAGATTTATGTACCGCATTTATTAACTCTACACCTTTTAGGATGCGACTTTGATAATAAACCAAACTATGGTACTTGACTCAAAATATAAAGAGACCACCGGAGAGGTTGGTCTTTCTCCATGATGAATCAAAAATCACAACACAAAACAAAATCCTAAGGCCACCTAATAAGCAAATACCACACTCCTAAATAAAACTAAAGTCCATTTCACACAAACAAGATATGATGACTCAAGGGACCTCCTGAACTAAAGAAGGTATGCCTTTCCCAAGAGGGGATGATACTCCCGAAAAAAGGTAACAAAACCATTTATAAGGACCCTCATGGGATTCACGGTGTAGTCATTCAGATTCCTACAGAGAGAAAATCCTCCATAATGGATGTGTGTTGTCTGATACCTATCTGACTCATGGTACCTGCAGAATAACCCCTACAAGAAACCTATGTGGATACCTAGGTCAAGCAAGTAGAGTCACCACGGTATAACCAATTCTCGAGCGAATAGTCGTAGGTCCGGTCCACCATATGAGTAGGGTAGTAAATCCAAAATTCTTGAAATAACCTCCTCTAAAGGAGGTAAAGGCACTATCAAAACCCCCAAATATGATTAGAACCCCAGAAATATCTCTGACACTAGGAAGGTATTAGAGGGTTATCTCTGCAACCAACTGTGTGTGACCTCGTTCTTAAATTTGGTGTGTACAGAGCCTCATGAGGACACTAATTATAAAATAGGTTTCACCACTCCCTAGTTAGACACATACGTTAAGTTTTATAGCCTCAGATAAGTTTACTCACAAAATCCCATTCCAAGGCCCTAGGTCCTAAGCAAGTTTTTGTACCCTGAAAAATAAAATAATTTCTAATCAATTTTAATTATTAAACATTAGTTTAATTGGCTTCTTCTTACTCAATAGGTGTGATAGTGAAACTAATGATGTTATGACTTAGCATATATAAAAAACAAGAAAATATAAAAGCATTGCTAAGTTGTTGGAGCAGGCTATTTTGGGAGAAAAGTTCGAGGAATAAGGATAATCACAACAAACAAGGTAGGAAGCTAAGGAATGGACCAAATAAGTAGCATGTGTTGGGAATCGATGAAAAGAAACATGAGGAAAAGAATATGCAAAGCAAGGAACCATTGGATCAAAGACCAACCATGCCCAGGAGGTTGATATGTGGAAAAACCTAATCCACTAGTGTGAGGGTTTTGAATTATGATGTAACGGGTGTTTTCCCACTTTTGGTAGTATAAATATATGATGTATGAAGTAGATAGGATATCACTTTCTGTATGGAAGAGAAGTACCTTGGAAAACATTTTTGAGTTTTGAGTTTTTCTTTGATGAGTGTTTTCTTGAGAGCTGTGGAGATCATACTAAGTCAGATGGATTGTAATTAAGGGTCATGTTAGCACTGAGAATCACCTCCATATTGCAAAAGGATAAGCCCAATACCCATCAAAATGTTTTTGGAGGTAAGTTTATGAATGGAGGTCCAATGGACAAAGCTTGGTAAAAGAAAACGTCAATTTGCAATTTTTCCTGTCTATTGGTATCCTCGTACCAAGGATTTTTTTGTAGCACCCAAATCCTTCATTGCAAATGAATTAGTTGATTTATTCTTGAGCACATTTATATCCTGCATATAATACCCTGCATCAAGCATGTCATATAC
The DNA here is from genome assembly GCA_010110895.2 of Picea sitchensis. NCBI lineage: Eukaryota > Viridiplantae > Streptophyta > Pinopsida > Pinales > Pinaceae > Picea > Picea sitchensis. Next base: position 17,674 of record SNQJ01S0231000.1, on the reverse strand, counting down.
ATACATGTAAAGACCTTCCTCGTTACGACAACCATTCTAGTGACAGGTGCGACATTGTTTTGTTTTTTGTTTTTTTTTAAAGTGTGTGTGTGCGTGTGTACAAGGAAACAACAACAACCTATTCGACTCTGCGTCGCCACCCAACGATGAATACGACGCCACCAGGATGAACATAAGAAGTTGACCAGGACGCATGACACGTAACCACATGCATAAATGATGATCACACGACAAGGTAAAACTGACTGTTAAATACGACTGACCTCCCGCCCGTCCTACCCTGCAATGGTTAGGACCTCCAAGACACATAAGCAACGCTCAAGCCCAGGTTCCCATCACTTTTAACCATTTAAGGTCTCAGGGCTGGCGACTGTTATGAGGAACATGGAGGTGTCTACATCCCACCCGACACAACACACCAAGCAACTAACTGAATACTATCAAGAACAACGTAAAAAGAAGAACAATACGCTTCAACTCTAATCTTGCCATCTTGTTTAGAAGGTAGGAAAAACACAATTCCCTAATTCAACAATACATCACAATTGTGAATCTATAAACAATAATTCCCTGACATTGGTATGCCATAGCATTTTTCTTCACCTAAATTAAAATTATCATCATAATTGAATATATCAATAAACCATCCTATTTAAAATGACAAGATATAATAATTACCATATTTAAAATGACATTAATTAAGCAGTGTTTAAAAGGGACCCTATATAAAGATAGATAAATATCACATCTAAATATCCACATTAAAAGTACAAAAGTAACCTCCTAATTAATTTATCAGTCCCTAATGTCAATGTAAAATAACATCACCTTGATAATTACATCATGATTAAATACATCAATAGACAAGTAACTTCATATTGAAATTTTACAATACCCTCACATATTTAAAAGGGAAATAGGTAAAGATAACCATATTAAAATGACAACATTTCAGAAGGACATGCTTTTCAAGATAATATAATAAAGTTTAAAATATTAAATATATATCAAATTAGTCTTAACATAATATTTATTTAAGTATCATAATTATTGTCAACTAAGATTGGCTATCAATCTATTCTTAACATACTGATTATACTTCAAATGGAAACCTACGGTAAATCAAATTGCAAGGAAGTTTCATAGCAAGGTATTTCCGGCAAATTAGACTTCTCTTTACAAATAATGATCTAACCATAACTAATAGAATAATTGATAATTTACATGATAATTAATATGACTGTTCATTACCAACAATGAAACAATATTAAACTATAATAAACTGACATGTTGTTCTCCATGTAATGATTAGCATGGTACCCCAACTAACAAGACTTTCATTTCAATAATGTACTAAAAAGCGAACTGAGGATAAGCATGGTAAACTAATCTTGACCCTGTTTATTTTAAGAATCATGAACCAATAACAACTAAGATAGACTGATGCTCGGTTTGCTGTGTAAAGAGTGGGCATTGTTCCTGAACTAAAGGGGATTTTTCATTACGGAAACAATGCAACTCGGCCAACTTAACAGTGTAATAATCGTTAGATAAAAATTAGTAATTGATGACGCCCCCTGGTAGGACCCTTACCACGAAATTAGACACAAAAATTTACAGAAATTAAATGCTGGAAACCCAATCAGTCGTGGGGAAAAATCACTGAGACAACTCTGTCCTCGGGCAGCTCGCTGTCCATGACAGGTGCTGGGAACGTAGAGCATAAATGCCCCATCAACTCAAGTGAGGAACGTGCAAGGAGGTGTGGCTTCACTGGCAAGGATAACCAGGAAGGGATGCCGGCAAAGACGCTGCTACAAGGGAGGTACGCTCAGGTGCGAACAAGAAAAACACAGGACGTAAGCTCAGGATTGACCAGAAGGAACACCGTAGGGTACGCTCAGGAATGAGCAAGGATAACGCTGCCATTGACTAAGGGCATGGCCGTTAAAGAAGGGGCAGCTGCCAGGAGAAGCATTTAACTCTTACTGCATCCCGAGGACAATACCCTCATCCGGAATGAAATTAAAACTTCTTTAGCTAACTCAGGACAACGGAGAAGGGATACACGCTTTAAAATTCAACGAAACTCAGTGAAAATTACAGCTGGAACGCCAGGAAAGAATACTGGCCCGAAATTTCCAGAAGGAGTCTTCAACTAAGAACAAGAAACAAAGCCCTTACGTCTAATACAGAACGCATCATAAAAGTGGTTGGGTTCTAAGAAAATCGCAGCTATGGTGACCGTATGGCGGATTACAGCCAGATTGCCAATACAATACCGAGAGAAAGGTTTTGGTTTCCTTCTTTTTAAAATCAAAAGGCAGAGGTAAAGGAGGGTGTTGGATGAAGACGAGCTCGCCATGAACGCCCTCCCCTCCTATGGATACCACAAGGCAAAAACTACAGAGGGTTAAGGCAGTACGCTATCATCCACATTGATTTTATTACCCTTTTTTATTTTTGGGGGCGGAAACAAACATCCGGAACATGGCCACGAGAGTCTCCCGAAGCAAGGAAGCCAATCCCGGAAAACTAGAACCCCACGTGAACAAAAGACCATAAAATTTGCATTCAGTCGAAAGGCAAGGTTTAAAACAGAGTGCAATCCCGTAATACTGAGCAGAGGCAAGTTTGCAGAGAGAAAGAAAAACTGATCCGACGATCAATGCACAATACAAAACTGAAAGGAGTATGTCGGCGATTATTTGATTGTTGCACGCTTTTACAGGCAAATAATCATCCAAACGAATTGTAACACGATTTTTTTCAGAGGGCAATATTCAAAACGAAATGCAGACTACCATGCTGACAGCTTCCGACCATTTCCAGAGTACCACCATATCCCTCTCAGCTAAGTTTCCAGAAAGCAAAGATAACCAAACAAGACACGATTTCGGAACACACTGATCGCATACACAGGCCATTCCAGAATTGCAAGAAATTTTCATTGAAGATTCCAGTAACTCAACACAGTCCTAAATTATAACAGCCATCGTTTTATACCATCCAGAACGTCAAATAAAAGATATAACAACGATATTAAACATTCACATTCCGCACCAGCATTTAATTTTCACAGTCCAGATTTTTGGCAGAAGGATTTCACACAGACCAAGCGACGAATGGAAGGGGAAATACAGCATAAATAACATTAAAACTACCGAATATAAAATGCATTCTACTTTACCAATTTAAACCATACCGTAGTCTTACGCTCAATTTCGAAGACGTCCCCGCTCTGTGCCGCGTCCCGCGCTCCTTGCCGCTCCCGCTCGCCGACCACTGAAGGCTCACCGGTACCTCCCAGCCAAACGCTAGTGGTACTCTGCTTCCCCCTTAGCCCCCCGAGCCGTAAAGGGGCCACACAAGAACCAGAGATAGACTAGCGTCTCAGCTCGCCTCCACGGCTAAGCTACCACTCCAACAC
>SNQJ01S0231000.1:0-14234 GCA_010110895.2 Picea sitchensis | reverse complement strand
AGCATGAGAGGGGATCTAGGAACCCTAGGAGAAATTTAAGGAGCGATTTTGGGGGAGTGAGGGAATTTAGTCTTTTACTTATTAAAAAGAATTTAATTATTGGAGAACCCTAGGGATGAGTGACACTTGGACGACGGAGATTGCTTAGAGGTTTGTCTTTAAAAATTAATTAATTGATAATTAGGAAGGTAAGTGGGTCTCATTTTTCTATAAAAGAAAAGGGAAAGGAAGGAAAAGGGGATGAACGGTTAGCGTAACGTTACGCTGCCGAATTGTGGTTTGACGGATTTCTTGTGAGGAGTTGGGTTTATCTCAGCTGTGTTGGAGTGGTAGCTTAGCCGTGGAGGCGAGCTGAGACGCTAGTCTATCTCTGGTTCTTGTGTGGCCCCTTTGCGGCTCGGGGGGCTAAGGGGGAAGCAGAGTGCCCCTAGCGTTTGGCTGGGAGGTACCGGTGAGCCTTCAGTGGTCGGCGAGTGGGAGCGGCAAGGAGCGCGGGACGCGGCACGAAGCGGGGACGTCTTCGAAAGCGGGTGTAAGACTACGGTATGGTTTAAATTGGTAAAGTAGAATGCATTTTATATTCGGTAGTTTTAATGTTATTTATGCTGTATTTCCCCTTCCATTCGTCGCTTGGTTTGTGTGAAATCCTTCTGCCAAAAATCTGGACTGTGAAAATTAAATGCTGGTGCGGAATGTGAATGTTTAATATCGTTGTTATATCTTTTATTTGACATTCTGGATGGTATAAAGTGATGGCTGTTATAATTTAGGACTGTGTTGAGTTACTGGAATCTTCAATGAAAATCGCTTGCAATTCTGGAATGGCCCGTGTATGCGATCAGTGTGTTCCGAAATCGTGTTTTGTTTGGTTATCTTTGCTTTCTGGAAACTTAGTTGAGAGGGATATGGTGGTACTCTAGAAATGGTCAGAAGCTGTCAGAATGGTAGTCTGCATTTCGTTTTGAATATTGCCCTCTGAAAAAAATCGTGTTACAATTCGTTTGGATGATTGTTTGCCTGTAAAAGCGTGCAACAATCAAATAATGGCCGACATACTCCTTTCAGTTTTGTATTGTGCATTGATCGCCGGATCAGTTTTAATTTCTCTCTGCAAACTTGCCTCTGCTCAGTATTACGGGATTGCACTCTGTTTTAAACCTTGCCTTTCGACTGAATCACAATTTTATGGTCTTTTGTTCACGTGGGGTTCTAGTTTTCTGGGATTGGCTTCCTTACTTTCAGAGACTCTCATGGCCGTGTTCCGGACGTTTGTTTCTGCCCCCAAAAATAAAAAAGGGTAATAAAATCAATGTGGATGATAGCGTACTGCCTTAAACCTCTGTAGTTTTTTCCTTGTGGTATCCATAGGAGGGGAGGGCATTCATGGCGAACTCGTCTGCATCCGACACCCTCCTTTACCTCTGCCTTTTGATTTTAAAAAGAAGGAAACCAAAACCTTTCTCTCGGTACTGTATTGGCAATCTGGCTGTAATCCACCATACGGTCACCATAGCTGCGATTTGCTTAAAACCCAACCACTTTTATGATGCGTTCTATATTAGACGTAAGGGATTTGTTTCTTGTGCTTAGTTGGAGACTCCTTCTGGAAATTTCGGGCCAATATTCTTTCCTAGTGTTCCAGCTGTAATTTTCACTGAGTTTCATTGAATTTTAAAGCGTGTATCCCTTCTCCGTTGTCCTGAGTTAGCTAAATAAGTTTTAATTTCGTTCCAGATGAGGGTATTGTCCTCGGGATGCAGTAAGAGCTAAATGCTTCTCCTGACAGCTGCCCCTTCTGTAACGGCCATGCCCTTAGTCAATGACAGCGTTATCCTTGCTCATTCCTGAGCGTACCCTACGATGTTCCTTCTGGTCAATCCTGAGCTTATGTCCTGTGTTTTTCTTGTTTGCACATGAGCGTACCTCCCTTGTAGCAGCGTCTTTTCCGGCATCCCTTCCTGGTTATCCTTGCCAGCGAAGCCACACCTCCTTGAACGTTCCTCACTTGAGTTGATGGGGCGTTTATGCTCTACGTTCCCAGCACCTGTCATGGACAGCGAGCTGCCAGGGGACATAGTTGTCTCAACGATTTTTCCCCACGACTGATTGGGTTTCCAGCGTTTAATTTTTGTAAATTTTTGTGTCTAATTTCGTGGTAAGGGTCCTACCGGGGGGCGTCATCAATTACTAATTTTTATCTAACAATTATTACACTGTTAAGTTGGCCGAGTTGCACTGTTTCCGTAATGAAAAGTCCCCTTTAGTTCAGGAACAATGCCAACTCTTTACACGGCAAACCGAGCATCAGTCTATCTTAGTTGTTATAGGTTCATGATTCTTAAAATAAACAGGGTCAAGATTAGTTTACCATGCTTATCCTCAGTTTTCTTTTTAGTACATTATTGAAATGAAAGTCTTGTTAGTTGGGGTACCATGCTAATCATTACTTGGAGAACAACGTGTCAGTTTATTATAGTTTAATATTGTTTCATTGTTGGTAATGAACAGTCATATTAATTATCATGTAAATTATCAATTATTCTATTAGTTATGGTTAGATCATTATTTGTAAAGAGAAGTCTAATTTGCCGGAAATACCTTGCTATGAAACTTCCTTGCAATTTGATTTACCGTAGGTTTCCATTTGAAGTATAATCAGTATGTTAAGAATAGATTGATAGCCAATCTTAGTTGACAATAATTATGATACTTAAATAAATATTATGTTAAGACTAATTTGATATATATTTAATATTTTAAACTTTATTATATTATCTTGAAAAGCATGTCCTTCTGAAATGTTGTCATTTTAATATGGTTATCTTTACCTATTTCCCTTTTAAATATGTGAGGGTATTGTAAAATTTCAATATGAAGTTACTTGTCTATTGATGTATTTAATCATGATGTAATTATCAAGGTGATGTTATTTTACATTGACATTAGGGACTGATAAATTAATTAGGAGGTTACTTTTGTACTTTTAATGTGGATATTTAGATGTGATATTTATCTATCTTTATATAGGGTCCCTTTTAAACACTGCTTAATTAATGTCATTTTAAATATGGTAATTATTATATCTTGTCATTTTAAATAGGATGGTTTATTGATATATTCAATTATGATGATAATTTTAATTTAGGTGAAGAAAAATGCTATGGCATACCAATGTCAGGGAATTATTGTTTATAGATTCACAATTGTGATGTATTGTTGAATTAGGGAATTGTGTTTTTCCTACCTTCTAAACAAGATGGCAAGATTAGAGTTGAAGCGTATTGTTCTTCTTTTTACGTTGTTCTTGATAGTATTCAGTTAGTTGCTTGGTGTGTTGTGTCGGGTGGGATGTAGACACCTCCATGTTCCTCATAACAGTCGCCAGCCCTGAGACCTTAAATGGTTAAAAGTGATGGGAACCTGGGCTTGAGCGTTGCTTATGTGTCTTGGAGGTCCTAACCATTGCAGGGTAGGACGGGCGGGAGGTCAGTCGTATTTAACAGTCAGTTTTACCTTGTCGTGTGATCATCATTTATGCATGTGGTTACGTGTCATGCGTCCTGGTCAACTTCTTATGTTCATCCTGGTGGCGTCGTATTCATCGTTGGGTGGCGACGCAGAGTCGAATAGGTTGTTGTTGTTTCCTTGTACACACGCACACACACACTTTAAAAAAAAACAAAAAACAAAACAATGTCGCACCTGTCACTAGAATGGTTGTCGTAACGAGGAAGGTCTTTACATGTATGTATATGACATGCTTGATGCAGGGTATTATATGCAGGATATAAATGTGCTCAAGAATAAATCAACTAATTCATTTGCAATGAAGGATTTGGGTGCTACAAAAAAATCCTTGGTACGAGGATACCAATAGACAGGAAAAATTGCAAATTGACGTTTTCTTTTACCAAGCTTTGTCCATTGGACCTCCATTCATAAACTTACCTCCAAAAACATTTTGATGGGTATTGGGCTTATCCTTTTGCAATATGGAGGTGATTCTCAGTGCTAACATGACCCTTAATTACAATCCATCTGACTTAGTATGATCTCCACAGCTCTCAAGAAAACACTCATCAAAGAAAAACTCAAAACTCAAAAATGTTTTCCAAGGTACTTCTCTTCCATACAGAAAGTGATATCCTATCTACTTCATACATCATATATTTATACTACCAAAAGTGGGAAAACACCCGTTACATCATAATTCAAAACCCTCACACTAGTGGATTAGGTTTTTCCACATATCAACCTCCTGGGCATGGTTGGTCTTTGATCCAATGGTTCCTTGCTTTGCATATTCTTTTCCTCATGTTTCTTTTCATCGATTCCCAACACATGCTACTTATTTGGTCCATTCCTTAGCTTCCTACCTTGTTTGTTGTGATTATCCTTATTCCTCGAACTTTTCTCCCAAAATAGCCTGCTCCAACAACTTAGCAATGCTTTTATATTTTCTTGTTTTTTATATATGCTAAGTCATAACATCATTAGTTTCACTATCACACCTATTGAGTAAGAAGAAGCCAATTAAACTAATGTTTAATAATTAAAATTGATTAGAAATTATTTTATTTTTCAGGGTACAAAAACTTGCTTAGGACCTAGGGCCTTGGAATGGGATTTTGTGAGTAAACTTATCTGAGGCTATAAAACTTAACGTATGTGTCTAACTAGGGAGTGGTGAAACCTATTTTATAATTAGTGTCCTCATGAGGCTCTGTACACACCAAATTTAAGAACGAGGTCACACACAGTTGGTTGCAGAGATAACCCTCTAATACCTTCCTAGTGTCAGAGATATTTCTGGGGTTCTAATCATATTTGGGGGTTTTGATAGTGCCTTTACCTCCTTTAGAGGAGGTTATTTCAAGAATTTTGGATTTACTACCCTACTCATATGGTGGACCGGACCTACGACTATTCGCTCGAGAATTGGTTATACCGTGGTGACTCTACTTGCTTGACCTAGGTATCCACATAGGTTTCTTGTAGGGGTTATTCTGCAGGTACCATGAGTCAGATAGGTATCAGACAACACACATCCATTATGGAGGATTTTCTCTCTGTAGGAATCTGAATGACTACACCGTGAATCCCATGAGGGTCCTTATAAATGGTTTTGTTACCTTTTTTCGGGAGTATCATCCCCTCTTGGGAAAGGCATACCTTCTTTAGTTCAGGAGGTCCCTTGAGTCATCATATCTTGTTTGTGTGAAATGGACTTTAGTTTTATTTAGGAGTGTGGTATTTGCTTATTAGGTGGCCTTAGGATTTTGTTTTGTGTTGTGATTTTTGATTCATCATGGAGAAAGACCAACCTCTCCGGTGGTCTCTTTATATTTTGAGTCAAGTACCATAGTTTGGTTTATTATCAAAGTCGCATCCTAAAAGGTGTAGAGTTAATAAATGCGGTACATAAATCTTCACCTCTCAAGTTCACAATCACCCTACCATGAGTACTCATTTAGATATGAATGTATCAGGAATCCCTTCAACTCTAGCCTCTACTATGATTAGTGGAGTCCCCTAGACTCCCTCATAATCAACTGTTTGGATTCTAGAGATTCATTCACTTATTTCTACCCAACCCATGGTATCTTATCAGTCCATGGGGATGAATTATTTTGTATTCCTGAGTGGTATGAAAAATCATAGTACTCAATCAATGCCTTGGGACTCCAATCCTTTCTCTTTTGGTATGCCATATATGAGTTTTCACTTATCATCCTCCGTTTCGACATCTAATGTGAATCCTAGCTTTGGGTATGGGGGCACGTTGCCTCCTTACACTCCTTTCTCATCTGGTGGGGGTCATATCCCTCAACCAAATACCACTATAGGATATTGGAATCCTCCTTTCTCCATACCCAATCCTAGCCACAATTTTCCATGGTGCAGTGCACAAATGGGTGGTCCTTCTACTTATTATATCCCGTCCATACATCCTTCTTCCACAATGCTTGTTCCTATGAAATTTTTTCTCATGGAAAGCCTTCCTCTAACCTATGGTGTTTCAATAGGAGGGAGTCAATTGTATAGTATGGGAAACCCATCAATATATGTCCTTCATCTAGAGGAAACATATATCCTCACATGAGTAATCCATATCATGTCTTTTTCTCCTCAGAAGTGGCTTCCTCGGTGATGATGACCTTACAACCTTTTATGAATCATTTGGGAGGAGGATACTACCCTACTTGAAAGGGCCATGGTGTGTACCAAAAATCTTCTTTTCCTGTGATCTCTCAAAACCAATCTTTCCTAAGAGCATGATATCAGACACTGTAGCTACGACTCCCTTTTCTAGCCAAGTTGAATTTTCTAGACTTGTCAAAATTGATGAACGACTAAAATGTTTCATGATCTATCATGGTCCCCTGTTCCTACAAATATTCCCTCTAACATTACAAATCTTGAGGGAAAGATGGTGAGGACCTAGGTGATCATGTGACTACCTTTCACCTATGATGCTCATCTTACTCCCTTAATGATGATTTTGTTTGTTTGAGGCTATTTAAACGTACCATTATAGGGGTTGTCGCGAAGTGGTACAACGAGTTACCTGGGGGAACTTATTGAACTTTAAATGAGTTGGTCTTGTTTTTTTCAAGCACTTCCAATTGTTAGTTTGTTACAATGTTGACATAGAAATTTTACTGGCCATTCATCAAGATAAAGCCACCCATATCTCTAATCATATTCAAGAGTGGCGTAGAAGGAAGAGGTTGATTAAATATTACATTCCTCTATATTTTTTATTGGAATGGTTCCTCAAGTCCCTATTTCCTTACATTTCGAAGGATGTTTCTACATCCGGAGTGACATCTGAGGAAGAGCCCATGTTTAAATACCAACAGTTGGATCTTATATATGCTCAATATGGGATACTCTATGAAATTATTCCTAACACACCCCAATCAAATTACTATCCTAGAAAAAAGCCTGGGCCTCATGCTGATGGAATCATAGGCTCTACAAGTTCCAAGTCTGTGGACCAGGTGACAAACCAGCTGAAATATTTGTGTCTTAATGACTCTACAGCAGGACAAGCTATGAATCTATCCTCATCCACCCAGTCAATGGATGTACATTTTGTACATTCGATGAACCCAAACAGTAACCAACAACCTGGAGGGAAAAAGAATAAAATTCGTAATAATAATCCCAAGGAAAGGATGACTGCAATAATGATAAATTTAATAATAATGTTGGTGAGGTAAATAAAGAAAAGAGGAAGGTGAAGTTTCCATATAAACTTTATAAATACGATCACCTTACTCACTTGTGCCCCAAAATTTAGGAAGCCTCAAGGCTCATAGCATAGAATCTATAACATCCCTGGCCATCTACATCTCTACCGGGCAAATCTACCAAAATACCTTATCTTCTTCCAACTAGCTCTGATACAGATTTGTAACGTCCTTAGAACATATATATATAAATCGTATTTCTAATGAATTTAAAAAAAATAACACATAATTAATGCTACCATACAGAATCCTGTGGAATTGAAAGTAATTCTTAGATGCAATGGAACACATGATAACATTACAAGAATCACAGACATGCACAACATACACAATTAAGCATAGAAATGATACTTATCTTTTAACTGGAGGAAAAACCACCAATTGCATGCAGACCTTCCATGAACCTCCCAGCCTTAGACCACACTTCTCATCACTCTCAGCAGTGGGTCACCCCTGAGCTGGGACTAAAATCCACTAGGAAAGGTATTCCTAGGCTAGGCAAGGTCAATAGGAGAGTCACACAATTTAAGAGGAAGGATTCTCTCCCAGGAGACACTTACGCCCACTTCTCACAGACTCTCATTCCCCATATGCCTGTCCCACCCTAGGAGTATACACCTTCATTGTGAAATAGTCCATCGACTGCTCTACCTCCCTTCCGGGGCTTCAACAAGAGGTCGGACTGAAATTATCAAATCTTTGTAGAAGCTATGAGACTCCCTCCAAGAGAACTCACTTCCTCAACACACTCTCTCACCTGGAGAGAGTTTCTCACAGGATTGAAAACCTACTTCTTCAATCCACAAACAATTCTCTCACCTGGAGAGTGAGTTACTCACAGGCCTAAAAACCTGCCTCTTCAACCATAGGATTGACACCCCTCCTCTTCAAACCACAATAGCAAAGTTGGGTAAGGAAAGGGATGGCTCAGTAAATTACAGAGGTGCATGATGGCCATGGGTTCAACAATGGCAGAATTGGCTGGCTGCGTGCTTGCTCAATGTGTGAGTGAACTCATGAGGAGAGATGGGGTAGAATGGATTAGCATAGCAAAGATGGTGAGAGCTTGAGAGCCAAAAACTGTCTATGTGTGAACCTTCATGTGTGTGTGAGTGAGTGAGTGCGTGCCTCCTGCAATAACAAGAATTTCCCCCTTAAGACTGCATGTGCCTGAGTCAACACTTGTCTCTCATGAAGCATGTTACTTTCCCTTTGGAAGTCACCCATCCTACCTAAGGAACTTAGGATAAAAACATATCCTTCTAATCAACTTTTGGAATAATAATAAATTATTATTCTCTTAAGCTTAAGCCCTTAGACTTATCCCCTCTTTCCAACCTCTCAACCTCCTCTCCTTTGCCCAACCTAGTGTATTTTAGTCCCCCGTTCTCTTTCATCATTGTCAATCTACACACAACAATGTTTTTATATTAATGATATGAATATTTACATGTACAAAATGGGCTCTTGGCCTTTTAACACCTAGGCTCTCTGGCCTACTAACACATAAGCCTACCATATTATAATATCTCGGCTCACTAGTCTACAAAACATGTTTACAATTCATAATACAACTGGGACTCATCCTAAGGGTATTACAATCCCCTCCGCTTATTTTTTCACTGTCCTCAATGCAACTTATTTACACAACATCAACAATATTTTCAAAATCTTCAAAAAGATGCGGGTGTTCTTCCTGCATAGCATCCTCATGCTCTCATTTCACATCCTCAGGACCGTACCAGGTCCACTAGACCTTTACAAGCCCTATTACTTGATTCCAAAGTTTTTTTCTCTTCCGGTCCAATGTGCACACCAGATGCACTTGCAAGACACCTTCTTGCTCCACCTGAATCACATTCCAATCAATAACATGATTAGCATCATGCATACATTTCTTAAGCAATGAAAGATGAAACACATTATGTACAGTCAAGAATGCAAGAAATGCAAGCATATATGCAATTGGTCCAATCCTTTCTAGGATTTCAAATGGTCCACAATATCTGGCTGCCAACTTGGAACAGTTTTCCAGCTTCAGGGAACTTCTGTTGGCTTTCACTTTCAAGAAAACATGATCACCCACTTTAAACTCCCTATGGGTTTTGGTCTTATCATCATAACTTTTTTTCCTGTCTTGGGCAACCTTCAAATTCTTCTTCATCTTCATCATTTTCTCTTCCATTTCCTTGAGCAAATCTGGCCCAACCATTGCCTTATCAACTGGGTTGTCCCAACTTATTGGTGTGTTGCACTTTCTGCCATAAAGTGCTTCAAACAGGCTCATCTTCAATGATGCTTGATACCCATTGTTGTAGGAAAATTATACCAAGTGTAGGTATTCTTCCCATTTAGATGGTTTGTCCATCACATACATCCTTTGGATGTCCTCTATTACTTGGTTCACCCATTCTTTTTTCCCATTAGACTCAGGATGATAGGCTGTGTTGAATTTCATATTTGTTCCAAACCCTTGGAATAACCCTCTCCAAAACCTCGAGGTAAATTTCGGGTCTTTGTCAGACACAATTGTCTTGGGAATACCATGCAATCATGCTACTTCCTTCATATATATGTCAACAACATTATCTTCCTTGTGAGTAGTTTTCAATAGAATAAAATGGGAAGCTTTCACAAGCTTATCCATCACCACCATGATGGAATCATGTTGCTTGCTTGTTCCAGGAAATCCTGTGATGAAACCCATTGTCACCACTTCCCACTTCCACTCAGGAATGGGTAAAGGCTGTAGCAACCCTACTAGGTGCCTATGTTCAAATTTTACCTTCTGACACTCCATACATCTAACGATGTATTCTGTGATTTCCTTCTTCATACCTGGCCAAAAGTAATGTCTCTTGACTATTGCCACTATTTTCTGATATCCAAGTTGTCCAACATAAGGCACATTATGCATTTCTTTCAAGATCATAATTCTCAATTTATGGAAATTAGGTACATAAATTCTATTTTTGTACAGGAGTGTTCCATCAGCTTCCAATTTATAATCTTCAACTTTATACTACATCTTACCTTGATCCAATTTTGTTACCAATTCCTTGTACTACAAATCTGATTTTTCAGCTTCCAAAATTCTTCCTTTAATATCAGTTTGATACATGCTAATGGCCGTAGCATGTAGTTCATGCACTCTTCTATTGAGTATATCAGCCACTTTGTTCTCCTTTCCTTTGATATGCTTGATATCAAAGTCATACTCACAAAGGAATTCCAACCATCTACTATGCCTAACATTAAAGGTTGGTTGATCAAACAAACACTTCGGGCCGTTATGTTCTTTCCTCAATTTAAACCTCCTTCCCATGAGGTAGCACCTCCATTTCTTCAGGGTGTGCACTATGGCTTCCAACTCCAAATCATGAGTTGCATAGTTATTTTCACGATCCTTCAGCTTTTTGGATTCATAACATACCACAAAACCATTCTGACTGAGGACCCCCCCCAGTCCTTCTTTGCATGCATCTATACACAATACAAAATATTCATTCAAATCTTCAATCCTCAGGATTGGAGCACTGGTTAACAACTGCCTCAATTCTTGGAAGCTATTTTCACATTCTTCTGTCCATTGAAATTTCACCCCTTTGCTTTGTAATGAAGTGATTGGGTGAGTAATTTTTGAAAACCCTGTAATGAATCTCCTAGAATAGCCAGCTAGAGCCATAAAGGATCTGACTTTTGTCACATTCTTAAGTGTTGACCATCCTCTAATGGCCTCTATATTCTCAAGGTACACTGTTATCCCTTCCTCTGAAATGATATGTCCCAAATAATGAATATTCTTTTGATAAAATGAGCACTTGCTCAGTTTGGCATACAACTGATTCTCTCTTAGAAATTGCAACACCATCCTCAGATGATGTTCATGCTCTTCCTCTGAATTGGAATACACCAGGATGTCATCCAAAAAGACTATGACAAACTTGTCTAGATATTCTATGAATATGCCATTCATTAGGCACATGAAAACAACATGTGCATTTGATAACCCAAATGGCACCACTGTGAATTCATAATGACCATACCTTCTTCTGAAGGCGGTCTTGCTAATGTATTCATCCTTTATCCTTACCTGATGGTACCCTGACCTGAGATCTATTTTTGAAAATATATTGGCATCCTTCAACTGATCAAAGAGATCATCGCTCTTTGGCAAAGGATACTTGTTCTATATATTAACATTATTCAACTGTCTGAAATCGATGCACAATCTCAATGTCCCATGTTTCTTCTTCATGAACAATACTGAGACACCCCAAGGTGACACACTTGGGTGTATGTACCCCTTCTTCAGAATTTATTCAAGCTGCATTTTAAACTCCTTTAGCTCTGGTGTACTCATTTTGTAAGGAGTTTTTGACACTGGATCTTCTCCAGGCATCAGGTTTATAGAGAAATCAATATCTCTCTTTGGGGGTAGTCCTGGTACCTCCTTGAATACATCTTCAAAATCTTTCAGGATTGCATGGTATTCAATATTTGACACCTTATCCTTAGGTACTTCCTCCATATGGGCTACAAATATTTGACAACCCTTCCTGTAGCACTTTTTTCAGCTGCATTGCTGAGATTTCTTTTATAGTCACTGCCCTTGGGATTCCCTACACTTTCCTTGGGTTTCCTTCCTCATCCAAGCAAGTTAATTCCTTGTTATGATAGTCTAAGATGGCATGGTGTTGGTCCAACCAATCCATCCTGATTAGATAGTCATAGGAACCTAAAGGTAAGATGTTCAATTCAACCCTTGTGCTTAGTCCATTCATGTCCATTGGACATGTCTTAACCAAATCAACATCCTTTCTCTTGGCTCCTATAGCCAGCTGCACTAACCAAGATTTTCCATACTTTCTTCTTGGAAAATGCAAACTTTCCACCATTCTAGGATCTATATAACTCTGATGATCTCATGAATCAATTAATGGTTTGGTTGTTGATCATACCTTCCACTTCAATCATATGTGACTGATATTCTACTTGCTTGTTGTCTAGGGCTGCGTATATCCTTGGTACACTTCTACCCATGTCCTCCACTTTTTCTTCTTGTTGAACATTGTGGACAACTCTCACTTTGTCATTTCTGTGGGGGCAATCTCTATACCTATGATTTCCTTTACAACCCCAACATTCCATAGGTGGTTGTCTTGGAATTTTCCACCTACTTCAACCATTCCGGGCTCTCTAAAACCTGGCTATCCTTGAGGGCTATTTCTGAAAAAGGATGGCTTAGTTCCCTTCTTCCTTTGATCCATATTGAATTTCTTCTTGTCTTCCCAAGGTTTTTGGAAAGTTGTCTTTCCTTTATGCTGATCATATATGCATTTTTATCTACTTATGGTTTCTTCCATAGTTTTAGGATCATCATATTGGATCTTGTCACTAATGAAAGTTGACATTCCACTCAAATATCTTTGAATTTTGACAGTCTCATCTTTGATGAAAGGAACATACTTCAACAACTCTAGGAATAATATTTCATACTCATCTATTGTCATGCTTCCCAGATTGAGTTCAAAGAACTATTTCATCTTTCTGTCATAGTATCTCTTAGTCAAGTATTTCTTTTCAAAATACTTCTTGAATTCCCTCCAAGTAAGGTTTTTCTCCTTAATATGCTGCACTTGCACAAGCTGGTCCCACCACATGGATGCCTTTCCTTTCAGTTGATACATTGCAATTCTCCCTTCTACATGAGAGGAGTAATTTTGTAGTTGGAAATATTTCCTCATGCCAAGCAACCAGGTATCAACATCTTTCTCCTTCTTTTTCTCTCCATCAAATGTAGGAGGTTTAATCTTGTTCATTTCACCCTTTAGTTCATCAACTCCAAATCTCCTATGCTTTCTTGTAGGATATGGAATTGAACTACTGTGTGACCTCCTCTTTGAGTGCCCTTGGGAGTGATGATTGTGTCTGGAAACACTCCTTGATTTCCTCTTCTCATAAGGAAACCCATGACTTCCTGATTTACTAGAGTCACTCTCCTTATCCAATTTATTTTCTATCCTTTCCAGGATCTGTATCAACTTTATGTTGAATTCTCCCTGTTGTTCCCTGGATTTCATGAGATTTCTGTTATCTGCTTGGTGAGTATGGACATCTTTCTGCAATATTTCAATGATTTTCATCATGTCCAAGTTCTCATATTTTCCCTCTCCATAACCATGAGAGTTTGATATTTCTTTATCCAACTGATCATGTATTCCTCTAACTTTGTCTTTTGGACTGTAAGCCTCTTGTGCACCCACCATTTATTTTCACTCTATGTTGATCCTTATCTAATTTAGATATTTCTTAATTCTGCAAAAACAATGTGCAGTCAACCGAAATTTGTCAGGCCATCAGTCCTTACCAAATTCCACAATACTCCTAAACTAATATGATTCAAATAAAGATTTCATATTTCATTATGTGGTTCTCGATCAATCAAGAATCCCCACAAATATTTTCTTTCTGAGATCTGCTCTATTCTGCAATAATTTTCAGGAACTA
Source organism: Picea sitchensis (assembly GCA_010110895.2). Lineage (NCBI taxonomy): Eukaryota > Viridiplantae > Streptophyta > Pinopsida > Pinales > Pinaceae > Picea > Picea sitchensis. The sequence goes on along the minus strand of SNQJ01S0231000.1, from coordinate 468 downwards.
ACCCCTTTCTCTTAGCCCCCAACCCATGCGATCATGGGTTGTGGCCAAGTGATAGGTCGATAGGCGCTTATTCGAGACTTTGGGCCTCTGGGTTTTGGAACTCCGGGCTTTGGAAGTTCCTAACCCAAGTCATTATAACTCAACAGAGTGCTGAATGGGTGAAATCACGAAGTGTGGGGAGTGGATCTATGGTTCACTGTTCATCAACAACCAATGGATGAGATGAGATATAACCCTGAGCAAGCATATATGACTATTGTCGTATAGTTGATTAATCTTCACGCAAGTCTCATTGGCCGTGATCATCAATGCTTAGACTGATGGCTCGTAATCAATTCCACACCCCCCTCCTTGCCTTTCTGCCTTTAATTGTGGGGTTGTCCCTCCACTACATAAAATAGCACAATTCTTTCAGAGAGTCTGATCTCCGGACTACGACATCTGGTGCCACGTGTCCTCTAGGCCCCA
>SNQJ01S0230999.1:0-14213 GCA_010110895.2 Picea sitchensis | reverse complement strand
TAAACACTTCGATGCTTCAAACATATCGATACCTCCAACAATTTGTAGCATATTCTAATTCACCATATTTCTCACTCAGTGGAAACTACTTCCAGACCACCCTCTCAAGGGTGCATTGATGTTGCTTGGATGATCTCTCCTACTCATATATGTCAATTCACACTCGATATTCCCTTTCTTCCATCAAACATATATAATCCAACTTTATATGATGACCACATGAGATATTTCATATGACTCTACCATGATATATTATCTCTTATTCCTTACACATGAGATGATATGTCCACTCATACAAATGGTACTTCATGTTTCATCCTTTTAGTTGATCTGCTATGATTTCATGTATGGGTTTCTTCTTAGAAGTGGTGTGATGGATTCTAATATTTGCATGGAAGTAATAAGAATTGGTATGATCTAATGATACTTCTCAACCTTAATAATTTTATTATTTTATCTTGTTATACCATGGGGGGACATAATTGTCCTTAGATAAATGTTGTGACTTAGGCCAATTTTACTACTAGTGATTTGGTTGAATAAAATATCCATATCCTAACCATAATTAACACTTCCCATATTTTCTCTTTCATTACCATCTCGTCCACAAAAAATATTATCCCCACTTATGTATGACTTATCAAATGTCATCCAACAATGTCTAAATGAAGAAAATAAAAAATAATGTAAGCCAATGTCAAATTAATCCAAAAATGCTAGAGGTGAAGAGAAATAATGTTAAAAAAAATGAAGAAACAATAAAGCTAGAGCTATGCCACCTCATTAAAAAGGCCTAGCCCCAAGGTCTTATGCTAAAAATGCATATCTAAAGAAAAAGGACAAAGAAAAAACAAAGAAAATATAAAGAGTCATAAAAAGGTTCCTACGTGGTAACACTAAGAAAAGCTCCCTCTCAAAGGATTACAAGTACAAAAAAAGAAGATCCCTATCTCAAAGATGCTACTTGGACTAGAAAAAGACCTTATAAATCATTAAAAATGATTTTGAGGGTAAAAGAATAAGGTTTCCCTTCCTTTTTCCACTAACTATTCGTCATTTTACCTATCTTTAACCAATATTACTTAGGAAATACTTTATGTTCTAGGAATTGACACATGTAATAGGGGTAAAGTTGTCCCACCATGGGGTACTTAGGAAAATTATAAAATTAAACTATGTTAAGATGGTGTTGGTAGAGATTACTTAATGTGCATTTCCTAATGACTTGTTTTGAAGAGTAATGCATCATTATAGGTGGATGCCCCAGATTGGGATCCATGAAATATGCCTCGATATTGACATTGCCTCAGGATCCATGTACCTATACTCAACCATTTCTACCTAAACTAGGATATGCAAAAATTTTCTTAGGATTTGTGTCATTGCATTGGGATCTGTGACAACACAATGGATAATGATGAGGATACCACATCACCACAAAGGTGTCTAAATCAACACTTTGTACAGTTGTTCGCATATGGAGCATGTTTGAACCTCATAAACATGTATTATTTGGAACATGTGAGAATATTACTAGAAAGGGTGCACTTTCTCTCTCCTCCCTAACATGTATGGCTCCCAGAAGCTTCTAGAAGAGGCACACCTCATCATTTTCTTGTTCTCACACATGTGAATGAGTTTTTGCATGAAATATTCCACAATTTTTGGGTTAGTTGGAGGCACACTTGTTCTAGGGCCTCCTTTTGACCCACATGTGTGAAATTAGTTCTCATTTGCTCACTTTGAGGAGGGTGCCATATCTATCAAGAGTTTTTGTAACAAATTCATGAAATTCCACATGGTTTTGACTTGGGAACATGGTTTTAGGCTCATGGTTTCATCCTAGCACATGGTATGAGCTCATTGTTTCATTATAACTCATTGTTTCATTATAACTCATAGTTTTCATTGTATGGTATTGAGAGGATCCTCACCTATTTAATGAGTAAACCTCTCTCTCATTTTTCATGATTGGAAATAAAGTGAAGAAGCTTTTTGTATGAGATCATTCTTCTTGAATAATGTTCTAGGGTTTAATGATGGATTCTAGAATTGCAAGCTTCATAAGGTAGGAGCTATCAGAATGAAGGATAATGCAAAGGAGGTACGGTTTTAGTTCTAGTTCCTTTCTTTATTGAATTCAAGCTAGATTTCTATTGTATTAAAATTAAATATCCTAGGGTTTTTGATGCAGGAGCATCGTCAGTAGCAAGCAAGCGTGGGACAAACACCATCGCATTTTTGGCACGTGTTAAAATTGTTTGCAATATTTTGAAAGTTTGGATGTGAGACTTTAATGTAATAGTTAAGAAGGGTGTACTTCCAGATTGTAAACAGATCTTGAGCAATTCTCTCTCATCTGTAAGGTGTAGAGGCATTTATGCATAGTTAATGAAAGTAGGTAGAGTTAAATTTTCAAATTAGATATCTTTAGGAGCTGGAGGGAAAACGGATATAGACACCCTCATCTTGTATCATTGTAACATTATCAAGAATATCATAGAGCGTAGATAAGAGCTGTAGCAGATAGCAGTGTAGAAGAATCCATGTATAGAAGTTCTGAAATTAATATATGAAGCTTTGATTCAGACTCATGGGGTTCTAATTTTTTCTGTGTATACATGTTGAATGCTATGCTTATGGTTGTTTTACTCTTTCTGTTGTGCATTTGATTTTACGCTATGTATGTATGATTTCATGTTAAGTGTTTGAATTCTGAGAGAGTAAGGAAATGAGTTTCAGTCGTTTCTCTTCTTGAGTCAGAGTTCCTGCAAGTAGTGCAGTGAAGCGTCCGTAAGGAGTGCATTGACGGGTTCAGAGTTCATCTCTGAAAGCTCAGGAGGGAGAACGTTGATCTCATTTTCCGCAGGAGTGCAAGAAGGCACATAAGCCGTGCAAGGCGTGCGTAGGCTGGGCGGAATTTCAAAATTCCTAGACTAAGGAAAAGGACTATTGTTGCAAAGAGAGTTGCATAGAGTCAAAGGATTCAAATACTTAGATGTATTTGAAGAAGTGCTGCAAGGAATGCATGTAGACATCTCCTAGGAGATTTGAGGTTGCAAAAGAAAGCTCAGGAGAGTTAGCGTATTCAATTGTTGAAGAGCAGGAGATGATTTTTGGTCATCGTGCAGAGGCCAAGTCAAAGTGAAGGGGATCGCTGAGGTGACTCAGAGAAGAGGTTCTTGAAGAAGGAATTTGGACGGTCGAGGTTATCCAAGGAGAACTCTGGAAACAACGAATATCGTTGGATCTGCAGAAGCTACTAGGTGGATAACAGTCAGGACAGAGCCATCCTTTGGATAGCTTAGATTAATGTCAGTTGTTGATCAAGATTCCCAGGGCTGTCAAAAAATTTCAGAATTTCGGGGTTCGAAAAGTCCGAAGTGTAAGCCAAATCCTTGGCTAATTAGAAACCCCGAAACGCAAAAAGGAGGTTTTCGCGTGTGGAAGTACGAAGAAGCAAGTTTAATTTTTCAGGACTTCAGAGTTCAGGGTTTCAGAAGTCTTGAGGGAAGGAGATCGGGACTCAGCAGGGGAAGAAACCCGAAATAAAAAGTCGCGACAAAGGATTATCGACATTTCAGAAATCGGGATTTCAGCATCTCTGTTGACAAGGGTCTACACTCCACATTGGGTTTTGATGACATAAGGTGGTTCGAGAGTTCCAAACTCCCGATACTCGGAAACCCGAAACAAGGAGGAGGTGACACGTGGAAGGACAGGAGACTTCCTATCGATGTTCGTGAAAGCAGCGAGGAGAAGTACCATTTTGGCATTTCGAGACTTCGGAGACTGGAAGACGGAGGTGACAGAGTATTTGATCCTTAGCATATCGAACTTTCAGTACGCGAAAGTTCGAAAGGATTTCAAAAGACAAAATTTCGACATTTCGGGGTTTGGAGGTTCGAGGACCCCGAGGACATAGTGGAAGCGCTTTTCGGTGTTTGAAATCCCGAAACTGTGAAGAGGAAGGGAGGACTGGAACAATTGCATTTTGGTAAATTGGAAGTCGGAAGTTTAGGACTCCAGGGGTCGAGAGCAGAGTTGCACGTCATCACAACTCTCGAATTTGCGAAAGCCGAAAAGCCAGAATTGACATCAGAAAAGGCCAAGTGTTAGTATTTTAGGTTTCAGAGGTCGAAGAGGTAAGGTGCTCGACCACAGGATTCGCGAAATCATGAAATTCGGTATCCTGAAATAAAAGGAGGAGTTTCCTCAAGGTTTATTGTGGGTGTTTATTTCTCGAAAGGGAAATAAAAGAGCCAATCGATCTCTCAGGGGCCATAAAGAAAAGATCCTGTGCGAATCCCAACCTGCGGGTCTGGGGGTCTGCGTCAGTTGTGGTATCAGATCCCTTCTCTGTTTGTATATTGCAGATAGAGGGTGTGAGAAATATTTAAAACCATGCCACCAAGAAGAAGAGACAGGAAAACACTCGATCCACCAGAGGAAAGGGAAATGCCAAGAAGAAGGGGTAGGCAATTACCTGATCTGCCAGGGGCAAGAGAGATGCATGAAATATGTGCTAGGATTGATGCCATGGAAATAGCACAGAGCCGCACAGTCGGTGTTGGAGAAATCAGGGAGTCTGAAAGTGAAAATGAAGCTAGACATGGAGGAGAAGAAGTTGCAGCAGAAGAATGCCTATTCAGTGTTGTTGCAAGGATAGGTGCCAGGGAAAAAATGGACATTCCAGTATATGAGGGAAACCTGGATGTTGAAGAGCTTCTAGACTGCATTAGAGCTCTGGATAAGTATTTTGACTATGAATATGTCGAGGAAGACAAGAAGATCAAACATGTTGTCACAAGACTTAAAGGTCATGCAACATTATGGTGAGATGAACTGCAGGCTAACAGACGCTGCAAAGGAAAGCAGAAAATAAAGAGCTGGGATAGAATGGTTGCGAAAATGAAAGAAAAATTCATTCCTAGGGATTACCAAATTACTCTGTTTCAGAGGATGCAAAATTTGAGACAGAAGCTAATGTCAGTGAAAGAGTACACTAAAGAGTTCTACAAACTAAACATCAGGGTAGGTCATCGCGAAAGTGATGATGAAAAGGTTGCTAGATATATGAATGGTCTGAGATATGACATTTGGGATGAGATGAGCATGATGACCGTCTGAATGGTGGAATATGCTTATCAGATGGATCTGAAGGCTGAAGAGAAGCTGAGCCGAAATCAAAGCCAAAGAGGGCGAGGCAGAAGTCAAGCCAGAGGCAAAACAATTTCCTAAGATAAAAATAAAAAACCTAAGGAAGAGTGGAAGAAACCTCAAACTCAAATTGAAAGAGGTGCAAGATCACAGAGAGGACAATATGTAGACAGAAATACTTTTCCTCGAAATAGAGGAAGAGGAAGAGGCAGAGGTGGTGAAATAAAATGCTTTACCTATGGAAAGAATGGAAACAAATCCTATTAATGTCTAGCTAAGAAGAAAGAAGGAGGTGAAACTCACATTGCCAAAGCATAGGGACGGAATGTTGAGGCAAAAGATGTTGAAGGTGGAAGATCACTGATGATGAGAAAAATTCTCTTAATGCTAGAGAAGGAGGTAGAAAATCCAGTCCAAAGGAATAGACTTTTTCGGACTGCTTTCAAGACCAAAGACAGGGTATGCAAGTTCATCGTGGACAGTGGTAGCACATACAATATCGTTTCTATAGAGATGGTAGAAAATATGGAGTTGGAGACTATTGAACATCCAAGCCCATACAAAGTTTCATGGATACAAAAAGGGCATCAGGTAAATGTCACTAAACAATGTTTAGTTGAGATTAAAATGGGAGGATATAAGGATGAAATACTATGTGATGTCATTCCCATGGATGTTTGTCATCTATTGCTGGGTAGACCGTGGCAATATGACAGGAATGTGATTCATGATGGAAGAAAGAACACATACACTCTGGAGAAAAATGGGAGAACTCACATGTTGTTGCCTATTAAGGATAAAGTAGTGACAACAGAAGTAAGCAAAATTGTACTTCTCATGAGTGGGAAGGAAATTCTTAAGGAGGTTAAGAAGAAAGAAGATACACAATTCATTATGGTTAGGAAGCCTAGAATTGTTTTAACCATCACAAGAGTGGATGATTTACCAAAGGAAATCCAACAGCTACTGGAAGAATTTGTTGATATAGTAGTGGACGAACTACCTCGTTCGTTGCCACCTATTAGGAGTATAAGTCATCACATCGATCTTATACCTGGAGCTAGTTTACCAAAAAAAGTAGCGTACAGATTGACGCCGCAGGAGAATGAAGAGGTCAAAAGACAAGTCCAGGACTTAATGGAAAAAGGATTGGTTAGAGAAAGCTTGAGTCCATGCGTTGTTCCAACAATGCTCATTCCAAAGAAAGATGGAGGCTGGAGGATGTGTACAGACTCAAGGGAAATTAACAAGATTACCATCAGATATAGATTTCCATTGCCAAGGATGGATGATTTGATGGATTGCTTGAGTGGAGAATTTTTTTTTTCAAAGATTGATTTGAAAAGTGGTTATCATCAAATTCATATGAGAGAAGGTGATGAATGTAAGACATCATTCAAGACAAATGAAGGGCTATATGAATGGCTTGTTATGCCATTTGGATTAACAAATGCGTTGAGTACTTTCATGAGATTGATGAATGAAGTCCTGAAGGAGTTCATTGGAAAATTCGTCATTGTATATCTTGACGATATACTGATTTTCAGTAGACTAGAAACAAAGCACTTGAAGCATTTGGCTACAGTGATGAAGAAATTGCAGCAAGAGAAGTTGCTAATAAATATGAAGAAATCATCATTCACGAAGACAGAGCTCATTTATTTGGGGTTTGTTATTTCAACAGATAAGTTGAAAATGGATCCAGATAAAGTAGGGGTGATTAAGAATTGGCCATTGTCGAAGAGTATCTTTGAAGTTAGAAGCTTTCATGGATTGGCTAGTTTCTACAGAAAATTTATCAGAAATTTCAATGGAATTAGTGCACCGATGATGGACACAGTGAAGAAAAGACATAAATATTTTCACTAGACGGAAGAAGCAGAGAAAAGTTTCAATTTGTTGAAAAGGAAGATTATTGAACAACCAATTTTTGTGTTGCCAGATTTCAACAAGACATTTCAGGTCAAATGTGACACTAGTGGATTTGCAATTGGAGCGGTCTTGAGCCAAGATGACAGGCCAATTGTGTACTTCAGTGAGAAACTGAATGAAGCGAAAGTGAAGTACTCTATGTATGATAAGGAATTTTATGCGGTCATACAGACACTGAAAAAGTGGAGGCACTATTTGGTTCCTAAAGAGTTTGTCTTGTACAGTGACAATCACGCGTTGCAATTTGTAACTCAATAGGAAAAGTTGAACCAAAGACATGTTAAATGGATTGAATATATGCAAAATTTAAATTTTGTAATTAAACATATTTCTGGAACCGCTAACAAAGTTGATGATGCTTTGAGCAAGAAGAGTTTTCTTATGCAGGAGTTCAGAGTCAAAACATTGGGTTTTGATAATCTCAAGGACATGTACAAGGATGATCTAGATTTCAAAGAGGCGTATGAGGTATCTGAGAATCCAATTCTCAGGGATAGAAGTCAATGGACTGAATATATGATCCAGGATGGATTACTATTCAGAGACAATCAACTGTGTATTCCAAAATGCTCCATGAGGGAGAATATGTTGAAGGAAAAACATAGTGGAGGATTGGCCAGACATTTCGGTCACAATAAAACGTTCTCAAAATTAAATGGCTCATATTTTTGGCCAGGGATGAGAACAGATGTCAAAAGATTCATGGACAAATGCATAATTTGTCAACACACAAAGGGAAAAAGGCAAAACACAGGGTTATATCAGCCATTACCCATACCAGAGAGGCCGTGGGATGCAGTGAGCATGGATTTTATATTAGGGTTGCCAAAGACACAAAGAGGATTAGATTCAATCTTTGTGGTGGTAGACAGATTTTCGAAAATAGCACATTTTATACCATGTCAGAAAACCAGCGATACAACTCACATTGTGAACCTATTTTTCAAAGAAGTTGTCAGACTTCACGACTTACCAAGGAGTATAGTTTCAGATCGAGACACCAAGTTCGTCGGACATTTCTGGAGGACTTTATGGAAGAAGATGGGAACAAAATTGTCATTTAGCTCAACATATCATCCTCGGACGGATGGGAAAAAAGAAGTTGTGAACAAAAGCTTGGGAGATTTACNATTTTTTTTATAATGATTCGATCAATAGAAGCACAAGGCAGAGCCCGTTTCAGATTGTTTATGGAATGCAACCCAGGGGAGTTTCTGAACTAAAGGATTCAGAACAAGATGAAACTAGAAGTGCTAGTGCAAAGAATTTTGCAGAGGAAATGAAGGAACTTCACAACCAAGTGAAGGAGCGATTGCAGAATTCAAGCCAGGAGTATAAGCACAGAGAAGATCAACGCAGGCGACAACTTCAGTTCGAAGTTGGTGATTTGATTCTTGCACACTTGAGAAAGGAAAGGTTCCCAAGGGGAATGTATAACAAACTGAAAATGAAAAAGATTGGACCATGCAAGATCATAAGGAAATTTGGGGCAAATGCATATGAGATTGAATTACCCGATGGGATCGGAATTTCTCCGATATTCAACATCTCAGATTTGTACCCTTACAAAGATGAAGAAGCAGGAGAAGACAGTGAACAGACAGAGGTTTAGTGGGCTAAACAAATGCCTGTAGTTTAAAAGCCACAGATGGAGAGTATACTTGACAAGAGATTCAGCAAGAGGACTAGGAGAAAAGAGTATTTTGAATACTTAGTCAAGTGGAAGGGACATCCAGTTGAAGATGCTAGCTGGGAGAATGAAGCAGAAATTCAGAAGCATGGACAGACAGTGCAAGAGCTCATGAATAGGAGTCCATGAAATTTTTCAAGAGAGGGAGTATGATGCAGGAGCATCGCCAGCAGCAAGCGAGCATGGGACAAACGCCATCGCATTTTTGGCATGTGTTAAAATTGTTTCCAATATTTTGAAAGTTCGGATGCACAGACTTTAATGTAATAGTTAAGAAGGGCATACTTCTAGATTGTAAACATATATTGAGCGATTCTCTCTCATATGTAAGGTGTAGAGGCATTTATGCATAGTTAATGAAAGTAGGTAGATTAAAATTTTTAGATTAGACAGCTTTAGGAGCTAGAGGGAAAACGGATATAACCGCCCTCATCTTGTATCATTGTAACATTATCAAGAATATCATAGAGTGTAGAGAAGAGTTGTAACAAAGAGCTGTGTAGAAGAATCCATGTATAGAAGTTCTGAAATTAATATATGAAGCTTTGATTCAGACTCATGGGGTTCTAATGTTTTCTGTGTATACATGCTGAATGTTATGCTTATGGTTGTTTTACTCTTTCTGTTGTTCATTTTCTTTTATGCTATGTATGTATGATTTCATGTTAAGTGTTTGAAGTCTGAGAGAGTAAGGAAATGAGTTTCATTCGTTTCTCTTCTTGAGTTAGAGTTCCTGCAAGGAGTGCAAGGAAGCGTCCGCAAGGAGTGCGTTGACGGGTTTAGAGTTCATCTCTGAAAGCTCAGGAGGGAGAACGTTGATCTCATTTTCCGCAGGAGTGCAAGAAATCACAGAAGTCCTGCAAGGCATGCGTGGGTTGGACAGAATTTCAGAATTCCTAAACTAAGGCAAAGGACTATTGTTGCAGAGAGAGCTGCACAGAGTCAGAGGATTCAAATACTTAGATGTATTTGAAGAAGTGTTGCAAGGAGTGTGTGCAGACATCTCTTAGAAGATTTGAGGTTGCGAAAGAAAGCTCAGGAGAGTTAGCATCTTCAAGTGTTGAAGAGCAGGAGAGGAGTTTTGGTCATTGTGCAGAGGCCAAGTCAAAGTGAAGAGGATCGCTGAGGTGACTTAGAGAAGATATTCTTGAAGAAAGAATTTGGACGGTCAAGGTTCTCCAAGGAGAACTCCCGAAACAACGAAGATCGTTGGATCTGCGAAAGATGCTAGGTGGATAACGGTCAGGACAGAGCCATCCTTTGGATAACTTAGATTAACGTCAGTCATTGATCAAGATTCCCAGGGCCGTCAGATCATTTTAGAATTTTGGAGTTCGAAAAGTCCGAACTGTAAGCCAAATCCTTGGCTGATCAAAAACCCGAAAACGCGAAAAGGAGGTTTTCGTGTGTGGAAGTAAGGAGAAGCAAGTTTAAGTTTTTGGGACTTCAGAGTTCGGGGTTTCGAAAGTCTCGAGGGAAGGAGATCGAGACTCAGCAGGGGAGGAAACCCGAAATCATAAGTCGTGACAAAGGATTATCGGCATTTCGGAAATTGGGATTTTGGCATTTCTATTGACAAGGGTCTACACTCCACATTGGGTTTTGATGACATAAGGTGGTTCGAGAGTTCCAAACTCCCGATACCCGGAAACCCGAAACAAGGAGGAGGTGACACGTGGAAGGACAGGAGACTTCCTGTCGAGGTTCGTGAAAGCAGTGAGGAGAAGTACCATTTCGTCATTTCGAGACTTCGGAGACTGGAAGACGGAGGTGACAGAGTATTCGATCCTTAGCATATCGAACTTCCGATACGTGAAAGTCCGAAAGGATTTTAGAAGATGAAATTTCGACATTTCGGGGTTTGGAGGTTCGAGGACCCCGAGGACATAGTGGAAGCGCTTTTCGGTGTTTGAAATCCCAAAACCATGAAGAGGAAGGGAGGACCGGAACATTTGCATTTCGGTAAATCGGAAGTCAAAAGTTCGGGACTCTAGGGGTCGAGAGCAGAGTTGCACGTCATCGCAACTCCCGAATTCGTGAAAGCCGAAAAGCCAAAATTGACATCAGAAAAGGCCAAGTGTTAGTATTTCGGGTTTCGGAGGTCGAAGAGGTAAGGCACTCAACCACGGGATTCGCAAAATCGCGAAATCCGGTATCCCGAAATAAAAAGAGATTCCTCAAGGTTTGTTGTGGGTGTTGATTCCCCGAAAGGGAAATAAAAGAGCCAATCAAACTCTGAGGGGCCGGAAAGAAAAGATCCTGTGCGGATCCCAACCTGCGGGTCTGGGGGTCTACGTCAGTTTTGATTTTTCAATAGATCTAGTGTGTAGTTTTTATGGGATACTTAAGTTGATTTCATTTTCAATTAACCTCCCTTCAAGCCTTTAAAGTTTCATAGTATTCAATTTGATGCTCTTCTAATTATTCAGCACTTCAACAACTAATTCAAAGAGGACATTTGCAAAGGGTTTTGGACTCCATTCCCAATAGTGGCACCAAGGTTTTCTCTTTTTTCCTTACAATCTCTTTTAATTTTTGTTAACGAGAGCCCAAGGTTTATCTTTTATAACTAGGATGCCTTCTCCACGTTTGCATGAGCTAAAATATTTCATACTTACAATAAGTAGATCTCTTAAATTCCAAATCTATCTTAAATCAATCTACTATTTATGGACTAATTTCATGTAAGTTGCACTTCCCAATTGACTAGGTCGATTTGCATTCCAAGGATATGAAGTTATTATCTTGTTAACTTACAGATTTAAGATCAAACCCTAAAGAAACCAAAATATATTTTATGGAATGATAGATCTTTAATTTAAATTCATTTAAGTCATACCCACACTTAATGATAAATTTGGTAATAAGATATTGGAATGATACAACATTTAATATTTTTTTTGCTAGTCATACTTCAAATACTGAACTTTCATACATGGCACAATATTTTGGAGGTTGTTTGAATTAACATGTGATTTAGAATATATCTAGTACTTAAACGATGGTCTAAGCTCTTGAATGATCTCATTTTTCCTTAGGACGCTTCATTATTTTAAAGTGTTGGTCTACTGATTAAACACGGAGAATTCTGAGATGTTTGGCATACACACAGATTAGAATACTAGAGCTTTGCTAAAACGAATGATCCTAGAGTAGCAAAAATTTAAGGTATCATTATGGAGATTAAAGGGTCTCAACATGAAGATTCCTTGGAAATAAAACCTACAGGTAGATCTGAATAGTTATATTCACTGTGGGGTTTAAATTTTTTGAATAATTTCTGCAGAGTACTCATCTTATGACTCACTTTGAATAATAATTCCAGTATTAATTCGTGCTTATGATAAACCATATTAATTTGTACTTATGATTAACCTCTTTAAGTTCATATGATTGGCAATAGAATGGCGCTGATTTATGTTGTTTTTCATACAGCAATGGTGGAATAGTCTTATTGTTGAGTTTGCATCTCACAGTACTTCAATTGTGATATCTGAATTCTATAACTTCCTCCAAAATAACAAGGAGTATTATAGCAGCAATGTTAATAATTTATCCCATTAAGTGAAGGGTCTCCGAGGAATATTTCAGGATATAACCAATCCACTAGGCATCTCAATATTATATCACTTATGTACAACACTTGTGAATTCATGGTGGTTTGTTCTACTTGTTTTGGGTATGGTTGACCATTTCAACCACACATTTGAATAATTTACAAATCTATATTGCATTCATCAATATCAAAATTGAACTCAGATTTTCATTGGTGGTTATTCTGAGTACTAAGTTCATGGACTGTTCAACGCTGTCAACAAATTCATTTTGTGAAGAAACAGTATTTCACTTAAATAAAATCAAGGTAATTTTTCATATGTGATGGTTTTCAAAGACACATTAGCACATCCGGAACGTTTTCTCAGAGCACTTGTGGTATATCGATGAGTTTTGGGATAAATTTGATTAGCTTTTATGGTGGTACAATTTGGGATTATCATTCTCGACTAAATTTCTCCTGATGATGTTGATCTTACTCATTATTTGTGGATTTAATAAATAACTCTTGGATTTAATAAATCTTACTCATTATTTGTGGATTCGGGGGGTATTGGTTTTTTCGGGGGTAAATAACATTTGTGAATCTAATCTAATAACTTTTTATTGCTACAACTAGTTTGGTTTAGATTGATTTATATTGCTACAACTAGTTTGGTTTAGATTGATTTATAGGGATAAGGTTATGAGGTCACAATGGGTAGCTTGTCTTGTTTAGATTGATTTATAGGGATAAGGTTAAGCGGTCACAATGGGTAGCTTTCCTGGTTTACTTGCCTGGTTTAGATTAATTTATAGGCATAAGGTTAAAAGGTCACAATGGGTAGCTTGCATGTTATACTTATAGAGTCTTCTGTTGAAGTTAGCATTATTCCTCTTAAAATAAAATAGAGTTTGACAGCTGACACACCTATTTCCTGAGTGGGCTTAATGGTTAAGAACATGTGTTTCCTCTTACGAGGTCACAAGTTCAAATCCAGAGGGGGGTAGTGTATGTATACCTTCGTAGACTTTACCAGTCAAATAGCTGGGCGAAGGGGAGTCCCTTGTCCCACAAACAAGGAGGTCTCATACACCAATTTGGTGTGCTGGCTTGACCGTGACCTTAAAAATAGATTATTATTATTATTATAAATAATACCTGCTCCTATAGATTCCAACGAACTTGGTAATGGCTGGGCCCATGATTTGTCTTTGCCCAGTTCGCCCTCCCTCAGATTGCTGCATTCAACTTGTTTGAATGCTGGGGCCAAGAAGACAACGAACTTATGAATTGGTTATTGGCTTCTATCATAAAGAATGAAACGGTCCCCGTTCCATTTTGTCGGTTATGTCAGGTTGGAGTAATTGAAACGTGTGGAAATTATACTTCATTTTCAAACATATATTGAAGTTGAATTCGACTGAGGTTACTCCAATTTAAATTGACATAGATATTCAAAAAATCAATCACAAGTCCCGACCAATTAGGAACTTTATCTTTATGAAAACCAAATTAAACAAAGGAAGATTACCACATTCTTAAACTGCTCTTTACACGTTGGAGTTGAGAGATTTGCTGCTGGGTTTAACATACTTCCCTCTCTCTTAAATTGTTGTTTTCACATTATTTGGTTGATGGTTTGTACGGAATGAAAAGAGGCAGCGAATCATAGTTTAAACGCTGGATTTCCTCATGAATTGTTATAATCGATGGGTTGTATGGAGTCAAATGGGGCGGCAAATAATAAATTAAACGCGGGGTTTCCTCACGAGTAGAATACAATGATACCAGATTGCCTCTTATTTGTTGTAACATCGGAGTATAATACAAAAGGGAAACAACTTTCTCCTCTGGTCGTCGCTCCACTTCGGATTCGCTGCCTGGGCCTAGTCT